>APFE030745364.1:509353-562757 GCA_000404065.3 Pinus taeda
TATCCATATTTGGAAATAGTTGGAATTCTAACTATATATTTGTATAATATTTGTGAATAAATAGAAGTGTGAAAAATAGTTTCCGGTATGCAATCTGATTTTTTATTTGGTATCAGAGCCCAAATGCGTCTGAAGCCCTCAAGGGAGCGTCCGGAAAAATGAAAGAGATCTGAGGTGTTATTTTCTGTACATAAAAAGGATAGTATGTGAGATTGTTTAGGTTAGAGTGTTTGTGCCAATTTTATTTCCCGTGTACCTGTGCGTTTGGTTTGACTCCTAGATCAGCTTGAAGGCAACAGTGAATTAAGAATCAATATTTGGACGGAATTATGCATAGTTTGGATCTGATTGTGGCATGGGATTACAACATTATGAGCTTGTATTGTTGTACTATCTCAAGATGTACTTATGACCCGTGTTGTGTGAAGGCCTACGTGGAAAGTTTTTTGCAAGAGTTCCATTTCAGTGCTACACAAGAAGAGGAGTGTCATAGAAAGTGGTGATGCTTCTACAGAACTGTCATGATGTGCAAGGCACAGAAAAAAGGCGTGGAGTTGATGCATGAAGGCTATGAGATATCTAAGTGACTATGTGTTATTTCCTGATGGTGGTATTTGTTTCGAATCTTGTCTAGAGGAATTGACGCTGTTGTTGTGACTTCTTACAGCGAGGTTCACGGGTGCCATGAACGCTTTTGTGACTTCTTACAGCGAGGTTCACGGGTGCCATGAATTTAGGGTTCGGCGTGAAGGAAAACATCTGTCCGTTCTCGATGGTGAAATTATGCGAAATAAAACCAATAAGCTTGTGGGTGGCTTTAGCTTTCAATGGAAACTGGTCGGTATGAAATCTGCACCTTGTTGTGTTCCAGTCATGTGGTGTGATGTGGTCGTTTAACACTCACATTGAATTAGATGTTGAACAATGTTTAGGTATCAGGAAACTTTATGTGTTTCCACGTTAAGTGTGGATAGATACGTTGGCATTCACCATGAAATCATACTTTGGGTTCACATTTTTTAACAGTGAAATGGAAATCGAAGATCATTATAATTGTCTATATCAATGCCTATCAAAGGAACCAACAGCATAAATGGAGATGGTGAATGAAATTACTTGGAAATAGATGTTAGCTCATTTATGCGTAATAGACAACAATCTCAGTTATGTATAGTAGTATGTACACCATCTTTCTCACGCAATCAGATATTTACAACCCTCTTCTTTCTCCTCGGCTCAATTTGATAGAATTGGAGTTTGGGACCATAAACACATTGAGCCTAATCAACTCAATGTAGAAGTGCACTCTGTTAGAATTGTAGAATTGGAGGACCATCCAATACGACAATTAAATCAGAAAAGAATGACGAGACTTGTTTCTGATGGTAGATAGTCTCATGATTATTGATTTGGTTGTTGTGAGGTTTGTGTAGCTTTCTATTATGTTTGTAAAAAGTTCAGAGCCAATCATTGTATAGTATAACATAATTCAAATCAATGGTTTTTGGCACTTGGAAACCCTTAAACATATAATCAGTTTAATTGTGTTTATATATTGTTATGGTGTGTTTTTCTTAAAGCTAGGAAATCCTCAAACAATGGTTACAGGTTACAATACAAGATCTATGTGTGTGAAACATGTCGAATTGTTTGATCAATTTTTGAACACTCAATATTTAGATCGTATGCCTAGAAACTAATGGATAACTGAAAGTGAAATATTTGATAGATGGTGATTGTTCTATAAGATGGTTCATTACTTGATAACTCTTATCACGGAAGCCCCAACGAGCCAAGTTGTCAATATTGTTGATCTTGCAAATTTCATCAATGATGGTCTGAGGCAAGCATGTTTTAAATGGAGTTTAAGTGACAGCGCGAAGTAGTGGATGAAGAAAGAGCGATGTTCGCAAAGATTCTAGAGTGGGTGTGAGTGTTGATGAAGACCAGTCATACTGTTGTAATATGTATTCTCTATATTGTAATTTGTATATATTTAATTTTGACATATAAGCATTAAGGGATACACTTGGAGATAATGCTTATATGCTAAATTTAGAATTGGTTTTGGATTTGGTTGAGAAAATATCTCAAGTGCCATATTCATATTTGGAATTAATTGGAACTCAATCCAACTATATATTTGTATAATATTTGTAAATTAATGCAGTGTGAAAAATAGTTTTTGGTGTGCAATCTGATTTTCTATTAAAATTATATCAAATTTTTTATGATAGCGATTCCATTTAGATGGTTGCCGGACAAAATTTAGATATGTGGCTTTAATTGAATTTGTAATTTTCAATTACATGAGTCGATGTTAAAACACGAATTTCTCTTTTTGCTATTTTAAATAACAAAAAATGAAAAGATAATTCAGGGAACATTCAAATCATTACTATTTTCATTATTATTTTTTCCGTAGTAAAGAAAAGTCATTTCATGTAATATTTAAATTATTAATGTGTTTTCTAGAGACAATAAATAAATAAAATATTCAAACCACGTATTCTAGAAAGTGTTTATATTTTAATTTTTTTAAATAATAGAGGAGTTTTTTAGGGATGGTAATGGGGTCTATTGTTAAGTTACTCTATGATGTGAAGGTCCCCAATCATGTTAAGGGCTGGTGTGTGTTGTCCATGTGATTTTGACAAGCTTAGATGCCCCTCGCTTGAGGTTTCTCAAGCCACACCTTACATTTTTTATAATCAAGAATTAGTTTAAATAAATTGGTGTAGATTAATTTTATCTACAAATCTACCAAGCAAAAAAGGATCAAATATCTTGATATGAAAACCTCTTTGAGTGTCTATAAGAGATTTAATCCCTCTTATCTCTTAACTTAGTGACATATATATATAATATATATATATATATATATATATATATATATATATATAGTAAGTCACTATGTGATGTGATGGTCTCCAACCATGTTAAGGGATGGTGTGTGCTATCTAACTGATTTGACAGCTTAGATACCCCTTGTTGTAGTATTTTCTTCTCAATGATGTACGAAAAGAACCCACTTAAGATTGTGGTTGACAAACAATCTCAACAATATAAATCATTGCTAAAAATTGTATATATGCAAGAGCTGATAGAAACAAAACCTATGAAAGTCTGGATCTATGCCACAATTATCGTTAAACAACAAAAAAAAAGAGTAATAACTCCAATCATCCAATTGAAACCAGATATAAAAAGAGTCATTTTATTATAACACCTGTGAAGGGAACAAATATATGTTACCAATCCCCCTCTATGGGATGGGTTCATGGCTATCCTCAAACATCTTCAGCTTGTGCAGAGTCTCTCTCCTCTATAATGTGTAAACCCAATGAAAATATGATGTTTGAGAATGAAAATAATCAGAGTTACAACAGTGAGTGCAACAATGAAAATAATCAAAAGTGAATAATGAATGGAAAACCCTTCTATTTACAACAAAATATTAATTTATCCTCGAATAACGAGCAATAATAAAATATTATTGCTCCCATTCTTGGAATAACCACTTGGAATATTTTATTATATTTGGTTAGGAGGGAAAAAGTATTTAAACTTTAATTTAGAAGTAATAATTAGATAAACGATTTATTTATCATCTCAAGAAATTAGTTAAGGAATAATAAATAAATAAGGATTTATTTAATTATTCCTAAGGGATTTAGTTCCATTTAACAAAGAATAATAATTAATTACTGATTAATTAATTATTATTAGAGAAAAATAAGATAATTAATGATTTATCTGTTTATTTTTCATGATTGGGTCAAATATGACAAGGAATAATAATTGAACAATAGTTTAATTCATTATTCCTAAAAGAAAATCAAATAAACAGTGATTTATTTAATTATTCTTCAAGGGTTTAACTATAAATTACTTAAAAAAGGTGGTTTATTAAGTAATTTCTCGCAGTGAAAGAAATTTTACTATGGTAAAATTGGCTTTACATAGTGTACTTCGATCCACCTAGTAAATTAGGCTAGATGATCAATTTTTTGGTGATAAAAGATTTCAACCCAATGTATGAGTGTTAGGAGCAAAATGTATGACCGAAGTACGTTGTAATGACAGAATCACTAGACAGCACAAGGGAGTCAGAGAGAGAGAGAAAGACCAATAAAGTTGAATTGAAAGAGGATAGGGATAAAGGGGGCAAGACTGATGAAAGTCTCCTTTTATTTTGTGGTTCAGGACCTCAATGAGGCGGGGGAGGTATACCCATACCTATCGACATAACTTAGTACAAAAATAACAGTTACCCTAGAAATATAAAACTAAGAAATGAAGTACATGTTGAATGGTATATGACATGCTGGCATAACAGAGTAAAAAAATAATACAATGTGTCCCATATGCATAATGCACCTGGAAAAATATGAACCGAGAATGAATACAATAATACCTGAGTAAATGAGATACAAAGGTTGTTCCCTCAAACATGGGTGGGAGGGAGGGTAGAACAACCAGAGAAGCCCTGCTGAATGGGAAAGGGCTCTGCAAAACTGAATGGATCATTTGAATGAGACATGCATGCTATGAACACTAAGATTGGTAGGAACCGAACCGATTAAATCTTTGAAACTGCATATGAGGTTGTAGCATAATGGGAATGCATCTGGGCATGTGGGGGGATATTTGAAGGGCCACCCCCTTGTGAGGTCTGAAACATCTCACACACACCTAGGAATCATTGGTATAATCTACTGCATCACTGGACCATCAAGTGTATGAATTTCAAACATGAAATGACCAAGTCAAAGGGTAATAATGAGTCCCTCTTCTCGATCCAAAGCACCGAACAAGAATGGGAGATGGAACCAATATACACCACCCTCTAGGACATTCTTCTGGAATAAATGAGCTGAAGTCGACATAATAGGGCCCGTGATAGGTGAGGCAATGAGGATCCTCAACTAAAGCACAAGGGGAAATAATAATGTGACTGATGGACTGACAATAGGGATAATGGGGAGAAAGTGGGACTGAGGGACAAACAAATGACTACCATTGTCAAAGCATAAACTGCACGGTTGACCAGGCAACAACTCACTCAATTCTGGAGGGGATGGGAACAGTATGATTGCAGGCCAAAATGGGCCACACAGGATGAACGATATGAAAATATGGATGGAATATTGTGACATGATATAATGGGACATGAAATGGACTCCAAGAATGCAGGGTGACTCATCGCTGAAGCTCTGAACAAGGGTGACTCGATGACGCTGCCACACAGACTAGGCCTAGTGGGGACCATAAAAACATGAGTAAATGATGGTTACTCATGACGAAAATCAACACGTGGTATGAAAATTATTAATATGAGGTGGTCCTAGAAGTACAAGTGTCGCTTTAAGACTAAATTCGATTTTGAAAGGCGACGAAGTGGCCTTTCTTGAAAAAATGGATTCGTGGTGAAGTGTCAAATCATCAAAAAGTGAGCAATACCCATTACAGAGTTCAAGGATAGATTTCCAGCAGTTCTAACGGTTTATCAAATGGAGCTATAGTCTCGTCACAATATGCAAAAAAAAAACTGTGGGTTTTCCTATAAAAGGGTGTTTTCCCTTCAATTTGAGAGGAGGAGAAGGCCCTAAATCTTGTGGAGATCGTAGCAAAAAAATCGACCATCAGAATCGGGATCCATGAATTTCAAGAAGGTGGCCTTACTTGTATAAATATGGCCTTAATGCTTCTTGGAACAATGGTTCCTGATGAAGAATTAATGGAAGGGGAAAATAAGAATGAATTACTAGAGGAGGTCTATAATCATCCTCACCCATGAAGTCAAACATAGGGACTATGTGGACATAGAGTATAATATTTAAAGATATGGTATCAAATGTCTACAATATGCGATGTGCATATGGCTAGCTAAAGGGGCTGGTAGGACAAACTATGTAAGGAATGGGAGGATAATCGACTATACCTAGATCCAGTGGGATCTAGGCTGAGACTTATTGAGAAGATGGCCAAGGGAAAACCATCATGCCCTTAAGCATGGGATATTATCCACATACATATATGATGGAGAGGATTGATCTAGTATGCAAAGGTGGGAATGATGCCCCCTAGCAGGAGGAGTTTGTGGAGCGACATTATACTCTGAGTGCTCGAAAAAGGGATTCAACCATCTTGGCCCAACTTGGCACAAGATCCTCCAAAGGAGATGTAGGGGCCTTTATGCCCCCTAGTATGTTATGGGCTTACTGGATGTATTTAGATTTATGGGCTCTAAATACTTATATGATACATAATATGATTATGCATTTTACATGACGATGATGGTTTTCCATTTATTTTGTTTATGGTTATCTTCTGTGGTATACATGTGATAGATGCCAATCTAGAATGTTATTTGAAATGGTATCTACATAGCTATTTTGGGCTCTAGGAACATGCCTGAAAGTAATGGTTTCAAATTCACATACTAGTAGCTTAACTCATAGATATTTTCTAAATAGGACTTTGTTATGCACATGATACACACCATTCAATTGCAAAACAAGTAGCAAGGAATCTAGAAGAACATGAAGATGAAGGATGCGATGAGAAAGGGCATTGGATAACAAACCTATCACTGCATCGTATTTAGCCTAATTATTGGTGGCAGATCTAATGCACATGCCATTTGAAAGGACTATCGTATGCAAGGGGGTAAAAATGGCCTAGATTGCCGAGGCTAAATTTCGGGAGAAGTGACTTGCACCATCGGCATGACCGATATATTGTGTGGATGATGGATCCATATAAATGGTGCAAAATAAAATGGATGAGATGATGTAATCTACCTAACTACATGGCAGAAATAAAGACACATAAATCAAAGGGATGTTCTATGTGTGGAATTTCTTGAGGTAGAGCACATTGGGAGAGTTAAGAAGGAAATGGCCTTCAAAATCCTCTAAACAAATGTCCTCTTGCCTAAGTGCAAGGGTAATGAGGGGTAGACATAGCTTCCATGATGTCCTCATCAAGCTGGGAGATGGGCGGATGGGAGGAAGACTGACTACATGACGCAGTGGTGTTACTTAGTGCATCAACCTGAGAAACAAGGTTCACATACACATCATCTAGAATGGTAGATGATGATCTGGTAGATGGGCGATATCTGAATGTTGAGACCTAGGATTTTGTCGAAAGAGGTTCGATAGAAGCATGTGCAGACACCTCAGAAAGGCTTGTTTGTGAGGATCTCAAGGATTAAGACAAGTAAAGGATGTGGCCTGTGGTGTCTCTCATCTCGACATCGGGGGGAGGGATTACAATGGCCAGAGTCCCCCTATTCTAGTTGACTAGTGGTACCAAAATCCACGAGTAGAGCAGTAGATGATCCATTACAAGTGGCCTCATATTCGTGAAGTGCCCCAAGGCAATCGTGAAATTCATCGAGATAAGGGCAACAATGGGAATAGTGACCATGATGATCACATAGGGAATAAGGGTGATTTGTGCAAAACGTTTTGAGTTTGTTGTGCGGGCCCAACAAGTTAACATGGACTTCTAGGATATTTATCTTAGAGAATGCTTCATGAACCAATTGTAAAAGTTGAGGAATTTCGGGACAATTATTGGTGGTGTGCCCAAAAACTTTACACAAAGCACACGAGGGTGATGGTTTTCAGGCCTTAGGGGCTGGAGGTGCTTGGGGAGCCTAGTCCTTAGGTTCTTTCATCCTTGCTTTTCCCCCATGTCTAGATGCTTTCGTAAAAGAAGTGGGTTCCTGTTGAGGTTGTGATGGAACTAGAGCAGTTGCAAGGGCTGTAGGGACCAATTGAACCAGGCTCAAAGCATGATAAGATCTTTGTTGACCAGGCAGAGTGCTTGTAGGGGGGTCAATGTACCATATTGGGATCCCCAAAGTCATATTAGGAAGGACCAGTGAAACCATGACAAGAACATAAAAGATTCCTGGAGAAGGAAACAAGAATGGTATATGGCTTGCAAGGTAATGTCCCGACGGAATAGCTCCTAGATGGTTGAGACCTCAAGGAATAATTCCTGGTGGAAACATAGGAGAGGCACCCAAAAACGGAGGAGGTCCTGGGGGGTGGATCTAGAGGGCTCAGCTAGAAGGGAAACATTAGGGTGTTGAGGAGTTGGTTGTTGGTCAGGTGTACTAGACTACTTAAGGGAAGCTCGTGACATTTGTAACATGCAAACACTAATAGGGTTAGGCTCTTAGATGGGAGGGGGATGACCAGAGAAAGCACCCAAAAGTGAGGAATATTTGTAGACTCTGGGTGAAACACCAGTGAGAGGAGGCGTAGATTGTTTATGTGACATTTACAAGATAATGGACTCAGGGGAGGTCAAGGATTTCAGCTCGTAGTAAGTTAATTGATCGATGGTAACAATCTTCCCTTCATGGGGGAAGCACATCTTGTGGAAAATCATAAATGTGACGGCTGACATGGAATATGTGTATCTAAGACCTAAGAGAATATTGTAATCCAAAGGGGCATCAATGACTTCAATGTCGAGATGGACATTCTTTCCCACAAGAGTCACTCGACAATTGCAGTACATGCCAAGGGGCTGGGAGGAGTGTCTGTCCCAAGCACACAAAGTGATGGTGGAGGGGGACAACTCAGGTGACTTAAGTTGTTTCCAAATAGCAACAGACATTACACAAGTGGATATGCCTTTGTAAATAATGCTTCGGGAGATGATGGCATTACAGACTCTAACTGGTATCTAGAAAGCAATAGATGAAGGCAATGGGGGATGCTCTGATGTATCAACTGGGAAGATAATCAAATATCCTCAGAAGGATCTACTGCACCCAAGCCAGTTAGTGGAGCTTTGTTTTGAGATGAGCATGATTGGAGGACTTCTAGCATTGACATGGCAGCAAGTGATTGTGCAAAGTCATCTACTATACTATATGTATGGGCAGTTCTATTAGGAGCCGCATTACGGTGGAATGGTCCCTTTGGGATCTTAGCAATGGCCTCAAATTTAGGTTGAGGGACTTGTAATGGACCATTTGGTGTCATAAGAGGCTCAATAGATACTTTGGTTTTGGACTTAGTGGCAGACGAAGTTGAGGGCTTGTCATATTGACGCGACTGAGTTTGCACGTTGATATTGGAGGGATTAACCTCATCATAGTTCATCATAAGGATCTAGTAGTCACCAGGACTAGAAGGTTGGGGGGATGGGTTGCTTGACCTAACTGAGGTTAAGTAGCAACAAGTCCTTATTGAGGAAAAGGATTTATGAGCACTTTTGGTTGAGATGGCACAGGATTCTGAGGCAATTGTTGACCTTTATAAGTTGCTTGAGCTTCCCAAATTTGGCGCATCTAGGGAAAGAGAAGATAGTCATGTGTGTAATGGCCATATACACCAGAGCATGCACAAGGCTTACTCGTACGAATAACCTTGCTCTACGTGGGCTAGCTGCCCTAGTGCTGGTTGTTGGTGTTAGGCTAGTTCCCTTGCGGTTCACTAGGTTGATTACCTTGATTACCTTGATTACCCTGGTCACCCTTGTTACCCTTCTCCTTATTATTTGTCTTTGAAATTTTGGGATTGGTCGCACTTTGTTGTGAAAACACCTAACCCGGAGGGGGCGATGGTTGTTGGGGTTGAGGATGCATGGGAGGCTATGCCACTAATGCTTGAGGGGATGGAGCGCTCAGCTGTGCATAAGGAGGAGAAATGGTTTTATAGATAGGTTGGGGTCTTGAAAACATGTTGTTAGTAGGAGGGGCATAAGCGTTAGAGGAACTGGTTTCCCCCTATAGATAGCCATAACTTTGCTGAGTATATGACGAAAAGTGTGAAATGGATCCAACGATACCGTCGGTGGTGTGAGATGACCCTGTTGCATTGGCACCTCCAGGACGAGGGAGGTCTAGAATGACAGTATAGACATAATGAGATTGTACATAAATTTGGTCATATCTCAGGGTGGTTTGGAGAGATTCTTCCTCAGTATGAGGAGAATGGGATGCGACATATTTTCTAATGGGTGCTAAGGGGCTCCTAAGAAACTAATCTAGATATACACGGTCCTCAAAGGGTAGGGCATGACATGTGCTCCTCCTTTGATGCCACTCTCAAACACAGTCAGAAAGGCTAGTGGTAGAAGACCAATAGAATGAGATCAATAGCTCTGTACCAGTGTCGTACCAGAGAGGTAACTGGAAATATGAAAGGAATGCTTTAGCAAGTGTTATGAAAATGGAATGAGATGCAGCGGGATGGTCTACATACCATTTTGCAGCATCTCTAGTGAGCGTGCATTGGAATAGCCGAAGATGAATGGAGTCATCAGTAATGAAGTTGGACGAACACCACATGTGGAAGGATTGAACATGGTTGGTAGGATCCTCTCCATCATTACCCTCAAACTTTGGGATATCTGAAGGAAGCTTAGTCATCATAGAGGGCCAACCAACATCGTGGTGTATGGGGTTGATTATCAACTGGTTAAAATATGATAGACTTAACCCAACCATAAAGGGGAGCATGGGGATTTCCGGAATGGTTACTGAGACTATTACGCTTGATGTGACCGCCAGGATAGAATCAGAACCAACACCAGTTTGGTTTCCAACACTAGCTGTGGGTCCATACATGGTGACGATATGTGCTGAAGGAGGCTCATAATCATATAAGGAATCGAATGATCCATGAGAATAGTAAGTATGGTGACTCCGAGGGCTATGAACTTGAACCCGATGGGGGCAAGTAATATGCCTAAGTGGAAACTGGAGATGAAGGCCTAATAGTCTCTATGACAAACGCTTTGGTGGCGCAATGGTGGTAAGGCACACGTGGCATGTGAAATGGTGAAGGGAGATCAACAATATGTCTTTGTTGCAATGCGGGGAGATAAATTTATTAAATGCTGAGTCTTGGCTTGGAAGGGTAAACCAAGCACCATTCGCTTAAGGTGTGCTTGTGTGTGCAAGTGTATTTATTTATTAAGGCCAGATATTGTTTGTAAAAAAAAAGCTTGTTGAAAATAAACTGAAATTAATAACAGAAAATGAACATCAAAACAATTAACTAAACCCCAACCAAACTGGGTTTGTAAACACTATGCTGGTTGGTGGCTAAATCGACATAAAATACACTGAAATGGTTAAGAGATAAAAAATTTAGTGTGACAAGGATTAAGTGATACTAGACTGCTGGAAAGCCATGTAGCAACAACAAAAAACTAGAGAGGAAGATCGCTGCAAAAAGATAGGGATATGGGTGAAACACCTAGGGCAACTGATGGGTCCTTAAGACCAATGACCAAACAAATTTAAATGTGAAACTATGGATGGTATAAAACTATCTTAACAGATCTAAAACAAAAGGGTATAGATATGGAAAATGTGGTTGAAAGTGGTGTAGAAACTCAGACTACTCACTTAGCTAAACTCCTCCTAGAAAGATGGAAGTGTACTAGAAGCCCTAGGGGAGGTTAAATTTGACTTTGCGGAGTAAATCAGAGTGGGTCAAGGCATAAGTGGGATGAGACAGAGGTCAAACAACCCAACAGATAGCTCTCTACAAAACCCAGAAACAGATCTGAGAAAAACCCTAAAACCCGAAAATCATAGGTGATGACCTATTTTCCAATAGCGATTGCACTTTTTGGGCTGATAAGTGTGCCATGTCCTCTAGATCGCACTTCTTAGGCAAAAAAGTGTGATTTCTACTCCTTGGATCCCGGTCGGCAAATCTCGGAAAAAATTGTTGCCTTTGTCGCGGTTGGTTCCTGTGTCCTGCAAAAACAACTAGAAAGCTTGTGGAAGTGAGAAATTTAACAGATCTCGAGTTAAAAAACTAGGACACATTAAGAAAATTGAAAAAATAAAAGACCCTAAGCTGAAAACCAAAGGTCACCCAAGTTTTTAGATCTGAAGTATAAAACCCAGCGGAGTCACCAATTTTGTGATTGGCAACAATAAAAAAGTCCCTAGAGGAGTTGACAGTTTTTGTTGTAGTGTTTTCTTCTCAATGATGTACGAAAAGAACCCACTTAATATTGTGGATGAAATCCATTCTCAACAATATAAATGGCTACTAAACAATGTAGATCTACAACAACTCATAGAAATGAAACCTGCCAAAGTCTAGATCTATGCCACAATCATAGTTAAATAGCAAAAAGAAAGAGTAATAACTCCAATCATCATCATAGTTAAACAACAAAAAGAAAGAGTAATAACTCCGATCATCTAATGGAAACTAGATATACAAAGAATAATTTTATTATAACACCTTTGAAGGGAACAAATAGATGATACCAGTCCCCCTCTATGGGATGGGTTCTTGGCTATCCTCAAACGTCTTCAGCTTGTGCAGGATCTCTCTCCTCTATAATGTGTAAACCCAACCAAAATATGGTGTGCGCCAATGAAAATAATGAGAGTTACAACAATGAGTGGAACAATGAAAATAATCAAAAGTGAATAATGAATGGAAAACCCTTCTATTTATAACAAAATATTGAGTTATCCTCGAATAATGAGCAATAATAAATATTATTGATCCCATTCTTGGAATAACCACTTGAAATATTTTATTATATTTGGTTAGGAGGGAAAATGTATTTAAACTTGTATTTAGAAATAATAAATAAATAAATGATTTATTTATCATCTCAAGAAATTAGTTAAGAAATAATAAATAAATAAGGATTTATTTAATTTTTCTTCAAGGGTTTAACTATAAATTACTTAACAAAAGTGGTTTATTAAGTAATTTCTCACGTGAAAGAAATTTTACTATGGTAAAATTGACTTTACATGGTGTACTTCGATCCATCTAGTAAATTAGACTACATGATCAATTTTTTGGTGACAACACCCCTAGTTAGAAGTTTCTCAAGCCACACCTTACATTTTTTATAATCAAGAATTATTTTAAATAAATTAGTATACATTCATTTTACCTACAAATCTACCAAGCAGAAAAGGATCAAATTTCTTAATATGAAAACCTTTTCATTGTGTAAAATTTAAAAAAAAAATCAACTCTAAGAGATTTAATCCCTCTTATTCCTTAACTCAGTTTTATATATATATATCTTTTCATTGTTCAAATAGCATTTTTGAGTGCATAAATGCATACATACAACACTTTGCGAATTCGCTTGGACACATTGGCTATGTAGAATGCAGACTTTAACCTTGCAATCCCAAGAAAAGTTTACCATATTTTAGAAAAAAAAAACATTGAAAACTAGAGATGAAAAAGACTCAAAATGTAAAATACCTAGACTACTTGAAATGTTTGGAAACCTGATTTTTTTTCAATTACTTTATATGATATATGCATATATAATTAGTTCATATTAAAATATTTTACTTAATCTGTGAATCTCATTATTTGTAAAATGTTTTCATGTTAGTAATATATTTTTAAATACTTATCATTATTACTTAATTTTACACATTGGAAGTATTTTATTTATGACAATACAAAAATTTATTATTATTATAATATTTTTTAATGTCAAATATCAATTTTATATTAAGAATTAAATGAATTACACATCTCCCTAAACACTTCTAATTACTCTATATTTAGACACAATCAAATATGTACACATATATGAATTATATTTGATTATATAATTTAACATGGATATTCGAAAGAAAGTCCTAGGTTAAAATATTAAAAAATAAGTAAAAATTGTTTTTACTTTTAATTGATATAAATTTATGTTAGCATAGAAACCTAAATATTTTATTTATATATTATTGATGTTTTATAGAATTAAACCTAATTAATTTATACTTTTTATTGTAGCAGATAATTTTTTTTATTTAGGGAATATCTTGCTTTTATTTTAAAAGGGAAACATGTCAACTTAAGATTGAATATGGAAGAAATTGAACATCTCCCTCATATTAGATTGTAAAATTACACTATGGACCAAATAAAAATTACAAATACTAAATAATTAATATTAACCATATATAAAATTATTTTAATTAAAATAGAAACTACAAAATTTTATATATTAATATTAACTGTTATTGTTCAATGCTAAGAAAAGTACTTAAAAAATATTAATATGATTTTATTTAAAAAATGATAATTATATTAGAAAATTTCTTAATTAAATTTAACAATATTATTTTTTTAATTTCTTTTCATGAGGTTGCACATAATTATGAGCTGGTTTAATTATATGCATGAGTAGCACCAAGGACTTAAATTTGCATAGTCTTTGTGATTAAAAGGAGAGATATGTATCTATTTCGAATAATTGTCTCCCCCCATTGTATTTGGGTTTTCGTTTGGTAAGTACATGTTAGCTCTGGTTGGCAAGTACCTATTAGGTCTAAGGCAAAATTTGAGGTGATTCATTTCATGTGTTTCAAATTTAAGCTCAAAAAGAGGTTTAGGAGGAAGTTTTGGGTTAAGATAACTATGTCATCTTTTTGGATAGAAATTTCTTCTCCACAGTATAGACATGTTCTTCTTCTTCAACCAACTTACCTAGCATCACAATATGTGGAGATTTCGTTCCAAGGTTGGTTTTGGTGACTTATCCTCCCTAAATTTGGTTTCATTTTTTTTAATATTTAGGACTCTACTATTTCTATCTCTATTTGATTTAGTTATTATTTTTGGATCACTTCTATGCATGAATGATAATAGTATCTCTTCCTTTACTTAGTCCCTTGGTCATTTTTCAGCTTTTGTATGTATTATTGATAATGGGGAAATTGAGTAGTGGTCCCTGTAGCTGATCCAGGTGGATACTGGTGGTCACCTGCCTATTCCATTTAGACCCCCCAACATTGTTTCTTTTAGTTTTTCAGTTTCCTTATTTGTAGGACAATTTACTATTTTTGGCAGTTTTTGAGGGACTGAACTTTCGGAGCCGTTTTGAGGGCCTGAACAATGTTTTTTGGGAACATTGTGGCCATCATTGGTTGTAGATTGATGTTGGCCATTAAAAAGTTGTATTCCTCTAATAGATATTTCTAACAAGATATTTTGCACATCAAACGGAGATCATATGTCAAAGTTACGAGCCCGGGAAGTTGATGTACCAATTTACCCAAACAGGCCCCATAGTTTGGCGCTTCATCTACTAGGGTTAGGTTTTTGGATATTTAGGGTTTTCCATTGTTTCTCAATAATAAATTGGTCTTCAAGCCTCATTTTAAAATATTTCAGAGGCATGTAGCCTGCCACATCTCTTCTTAGAGATAAGTTAACATCGTTCGAGCTAGTCTTACTTCCATTATGTTTGTAAGCATATTTTAGTATTTTATATTAATGAAATGAAGTGTTATTTCCATTGCATCTCTATATTTATGGTTACATCTATAATTTGTTGCATTCTTATTTAAATCTGTATCAGTGGTATCAGAGCGGTCTGCTATTTCTGTGTTTTTCTTTGCATGTCCCCAATGAGGTTGGGATATAAGGAGTTAGGGCTCGATCTAGTTGAACCTTTGCAAGATTAGCCTCACAAACCTCAACAACCACCCGTGGGGGAAGAAAAGAAAGACAAGGGAGCAAGAGATCCTATCAAAATATTTCTCGATGAGGCCCTCGAGAAAAAAAAGAATAGGATGATGGATAACTTTGTCGAGATCCTTCAACGATTTACCACCAGTGGCGCATCCACATCCAACAGTCACTCAAGAGGCTCCACTCTTTTTGAGGCCATGTAAACTTTGGCATTCCCATATTTGATGGCCAAATAGATGCAGACATCATAGATAAATGGTTAAATCTACTAGAAGGATATTTTTCTGTTCTTGATTTTTCCAGCTAGGAAAATATTACTTTTGCTATTTGCAAAGCCACCCCACATATCAAGGACTGGTGGGAAGCCTATTGTGAGAAAAATGATGAAAGTACGACCTAACTGATCTCGGCTACACCCACTTGGAATTCATTTTGAGACACCATCAAGGAGCATTACTACCTTGTCGGGAGCTATGAGGATAAAAACATAAAGTGGACCACACTGTGACAGGAAAGGGACCAAAATGTGACAAAGTTTACCAATGTTTTTCATACCCTTCACATGAAGTTGTATATCAAGGATTCTGAGAAACAATTGGTACTCAAGTACTGTGGCTGCCTACACAGGTACATCCAAGATGAGATGGATTTCCTGGAAATATCCTCACTCGACACGACATAACGATACATTGTCAAGATGGAGCAGAATTTTAAGAAGAAGAAGTGAAACTTCAGATCTATGAATATGAATTAAGGGAAAGGTGCCCCAAAACTGCAGAACAAAGGACAAAGCCAAGGTGGGGAAGTTGAGGATAACCCACCAAAGTCGTAAGCAAAGAACAACATCTTGAAGCCGAAGAAGGACACAAGAAAGTGGTGTGAGTTCCATAAGGTCTCCACTCACAACACAAGTGAGTGTCAGGCCAAGCACTCACTAGTAGGTGATTTCAACGCTTTAGAACCAGATGCATGTTCCAATTCTGAGTCAAAACCTGACAAGGGGAATGAAAAAGGGAAGTATATTATCGATGTGAATCCCAACGCCATCATTACCACCACGAAGATCCATAAGGAGGAACCTAAAGATCCAGAGGAGAAGGAGTGTCTCTTCCACTCGATATAGTTCATTGCCAAAAGCAGGAGCCAAAAGAACTTCATTTTAGCAGAGGTTGTGAAGTGGTTGGAGTTACAAACCAAAACACACCCACAATCGTAACCATTGGGTAACTTCACTAAGGATGAGATCTTCGTGTGAGCCAACAGTGCCGCCTTCCATATACCATTAAACCCTTAACGAATGAGGTATTATGTGACATTGCTCCCATTGGTGTTTCTAACATATTATTAGGCCAACCATACTTGTGGAAGAGACATATTGTGTATGAGTCAAGGCCTCACACTATTATTATCACCCTAAGAAATAAAATGTACAGGATACCAGAGGTACCACCACCTACCGTCATATCTTTGGTTACTACAAAATAATTCAATAACCTCATTTCCAAAACCAGGAAATTTGTTTTCATGATGATACACCATGAGGGAAAGAAGAAGGCGGTGGCCGCAACCTCTAGACAGGGCCCCTCCGCACGAAAATAACATATGGACAAGGCCATGGAGGAGTACAAGGACATCTTCACCTCCCCCGCAGGGGTGCCTATGCACTTTCAGGTCAAGCACTCCATTGATTTGACCCCAGGTGTTTCATTGCCTAATGGACCAATCTATTGGTGCTCTGTTATAGAGAATGATGAAATCAAGAAACAGATTTAGGAGCTATTGCAGAACGGTCACATATGGCTGAGTTCATCACCCTATGGGAGCTTGATTATGTTGGTATAGAAGAAATATGGGACTTGGAGACTTTGTATTGACTATCGGGCACTGATCAAGATCATTGTTCGGAATAGGTACCTGATCCCACAGATTGATGACCATCTAGACCAACTCAAGGGGGAAAATTATTTCAGCAAGATCAACTTGAAGTCTGGATATCATCAGGTACCAATCGAACCCTCCGATGTGTGGAAGACCACCCTCAAAGCCAAGGAGGGCATTTTCAAATGGGTGGTTATGCCTTTCGGGTTGGAAAATGCTCCTGCAACCTTCATGAGGCTAATGGATGACATGTTGCGGCCATTCACCAACTCATTTGTAGTGGTATAATTGGATGACATCCTGATCTTTAGCCAGAGTTGGGAAGAGTACCTCCACCGCATCCAACAGGTTCTCCAAATAGTGCAGCAACACAAGCTGTGTGCCAATTTGGAGAAATGCACTTTTGGCATGACCGAGGTTTAGTATATAGGATAGATTATTGATGAAATGGGGGTGCATGTTGATCCAGCCAAAATCCAAGTCATTCAGGATTTGCCAGCCCCAACCACTCTCATAGAGCTCTGACTTGCCAATTTCTACCACAGGTTTGTGTTGGGGTTCTCTCATATCACTTGGCCCTTGAGTTAAGTCACCAAGGCAAGAGTGAAATGAAAACCCTTTTGGTCTGAATCTCAACAGAAGGCATTCGCAGAGTTGAAACATCACCTTTTCTCTACACCAATGCTCACATTACCAGACTTGCAACAACCATTTGAGATCGAGATAGATGACTCTGACTATGATATTGGCACAATCGTTACTCAACAAGGGCATCTAGTGGCATATGACACTGAAACACTTTCAGACACAGTCTGGAAGTATCCCACTTATGAAAAAGAGATGTATTCCATTGTGCAGACCTTTTGACAATGGAAGCATTACATTTTTGGGAAGGAAACAATCATCCACATAGACCAATGACCCCTGCAGTTCATACAGACATAAGGGAAGTTGCAGAATGATCACCATCAAAAGTGGTCCACATATCTGCAATAGTTACATTTGAATATCAATTACAAGAAGGGCAGCACCAATAATGTTGTAAACTTCCTCAACCAACCACCGATCATGGTGTTAACTATTGTGCTCAACTCTTGTGGGCACGAGACTTCTGATTAGCCACTTCTCTACAAAAGCGACTTAGAATTCAGCCACACATACCAGACGCTCTTGAAGGGTTAGCAAGTTCACGATTTTCACCTCCAGGATGCCTTATTATGCCACGTAGGACACCTTTGTGTTCCATCAAGCGAGCGTGCCAAGATGACTTGGGAAGTGCACTATAGTCAGGTCATTAGGCATTTCAGGGTCTAGAAGGTAGTGGAAGTACTATAGAAGTATTTCTATTGACCGAATCTTTGACAAGATGTCGGAAATTACATCAGATCTTGCACTGCCAACTCCATTTCCAAACTGACTATCAAGAAGCAAGGCCTCTATACTCTGTTTCCTACCCCTAGTCAACCTTGGGAATCCATCTCCATGGATTACATGTTAGGTCTTCTTTTACTAACCATGGAAACTACTGTGTTTTTGTGGTCATTGACATATTCTCAAAGATGGCCATTATGGTATCCTGTAAGAAGAATATGATAGTAGAAGCCACTACTAAACTCTTCTTTAAATGAGTGTGGGTATACTTTGGGATCCCACATTCTATCATCTTAGATTGGGATAGAAAGTTCCATAGTACATTTTGGTCCAGTCTCAGGTCTATGTTGGACGCCAAGCTCACTAAGTCCACAACTTTCGATCCCCAAACTGATGGCCAGACAAAGGTCATCAACAGGATGATCGTACACATTCTATGCATGTACAAGTCAAATAATCCATGCACATGTTATAATCAAGCTCTCCATAGCTCGACTAGCCACAACCCTTTTCAGATGAGCTTGGGATTCCAACCACTATGTCCCATTGATGTGGTCATACCATTTGCAGCTACTCAGGCAGATTCAGATCATGTGCAGTCCGAAGCCGATAAGGAAAAAAGCTTCATTGAGAACATCCAACGCATGTGCCAATAGGTCCATGACATTCTAGAGAAATCAAATTTCAGGTAAAAGTAGTGACATGATCAACATCAAATGCCACACAAGTTTCAGGTGGGCGATAAAGTCTGGTTGCATTTGCAGAAGGAATACCTTACCGAAGCCTATCAGAAACTCAGACCACTTTGATATGGTCCTTACACCATTACCAAGGCTATGGGAGACAATGAATTTTGCCTTAGAATTCTCACATTCCTCGGCCTGCACCCAGTATTCAATTTTGACCACCTTCGATCATACTTCCCGCCATTGTTTGACACATTAGACATTGCAAAACAACTCACACCTATAGAGTTAAATCTAGACTGCATGGAACAAGCCACAATTGATCAGATCATGGAAACACAGATCAATAGCACCTGACAACAAAGGATCCAACTATATTGAGTTGTCAAAGTAGGCCAACCCCTTCAGAAGGGAAAGTGGCTTACCAGGGACAAAGTTCAATAGAAGTTTCCTCATCTCATGGAGGAATTCAACATAACAAGGACCATTGTTTCCAACTGGGGGAGCAATGATACAAGTGGATATTGGTGGCCACCCACCTATTCCATTTGGACGCCCCACCATTGTTTCTTTTAGTTTTTATGTTTCCTTATTTGTAGCACAATTTACTATTTTTGGAATTTTTTTTCGGTCCTCAACTTCTAGAGCCATTTTAAGGCCCTAAATGATGTTTTTTTGGAAACTTGGGGCCAACATGGGTAGTTGACTAATAATGTACCCTAAAGAGTTGTATTCCTTGGATAGATATTTCTAACAAGGTATTGTGTGTGTCAAATGGAGGTTGTATGCCAAAGTTATGACCCCGGAAAGTTGATGTACCAATTTACCCAAATGGGGCCCATAGTTTGGTGCTTCATCTCCTCGTGTTAGGTTTTTGGATGTTTAGGGTTTTCCATTGTTTCTCAATAATAAATAGGTATTTTAGCCTCATTGTAAAATAGTTCAAAGGCATGTAGCTGCCACATCTCTTCCCAAAGATAAGCTACCATCATCCGAGCTAGTCTTATTTCCATTCTGTTTGTAAGCATATTTCAGTATTTGATATTAATGAAATGAAATGTTATTTCTATTTCATCTATGTATTTATGGTTATATCTATAATTTGTTGCATTCCTGTTTAAATATGGACTAGTATCTCCCTTCCTGGTGGATCTCTACTTCACTTTTTTGTCTTTATTCCACTAATGACAATAAGTTTTTTATATTTTTTCTAGTATTTTCTACCCCCTATCCCTTAACTCTTCACCACTTTGTCTTATTCATCATGCCTAAAGTTCACAATCCCTCTAGACGTAGGGGTAGTCATGAGGTTCATTCCTCCCCTTCTCTAATATATCAATATATAGCATAATACTTCACTTCAACCTATGCATCCAACATCTCTTTGGAAGTTCACATGGAAATACACTAGGTAGAGGAATGAGCTAGAGTGGCGATAAGTAAAGAATTGGATTCTTGAGATTGGAAACAGTAGTGCAAGACACAGTTGCTACATGTAGACTATGGATCTATATTGGTAGATCAAAAATATTATGTGAAAGATACTTGAGGAGAGGTCAAAGACCCAATATGAAATTATCCTATGCATTGATGAAATTCAAAGGAAAAATAGAAAACTTTATGACAAGGTATGTGAGTTTGTAATGAATGTTTTGGATCTATAATTTTCCAATTTAGAGGAGGATACTTGAGCACCTGTCACCAAACAAGTAAACTCTGCATCAAGTTAAATTTTTTTCTTTTTTCTATTTGATTTTTGTTTTAGAAGAAGAAAAAATACCATTCACGGGGTACATAGGCCTCAATTTTTTTTGTTTTTAACATATTAGCACCAAAAAAAACATGTTTCGTTTGTAACATATTATAATATACTTATTAGATTGGTTGTTTGCTATAAAAAGTGTGAGGGGGTGATGTGTGGCAGGATACAACCACCTCACCCAGCCAAGTAGTTAGAAGATGCGGCAGAACACCCCCACAAAGAATTTTATGGCACTTTCAATCCTGAGACCTTACCTCATGCAAGTTTATTGCAATACACTTGAACTCGTGCCTTAACAATATCACTGCACTAAATTTTTGTCTTCTTACAATGCTACTTGTCAAGTCTTTGCTTATGTGATGATCATTCCTAGTCCAATGCATCTTATGACACTAACCTTCACAATGCAATTCAAATATGATGTTTTTGGGTACCATATATCTCCATCTGCAACTTCAGTCTAGACTCTCACCAATATGAATTTAGGTCATTGGCCAATGAACCTCATCAAGCCTAGGTTAGGCCCTAGTCTTATATTATTGGTATACATCATTTTCTTTAAAGTTAATAGGTCCTCCCTCCCCAACTAGAGTTTTAGTGGCAATTTCCAATCGTTATTCAATAGCATCAAACTGACCCAATTGTTTCTCTCTCCTCATAGACTATATGGTCATGATGTTTCCTTCAATTTCAACTTTCCATGCATGTTGAATGATAGCATATCTAGACATTGGACACCTTCACTAAGAGCACTCTCGATATATTTTGGTTTGAGTACCTCCCAATGCCTAGTTTTTATCTCAACAATTCAATTCATTACTGGTATATCCTTGACTAACATTCTTTTGTGGAACTCCCTCTACACTCATTTTCCCACTCTCATGGTTTTGTGCTCTTTGATTTGTCTCTAAAGGTTATTCACTTTCTTCTTTTGGTTTGTCTAGTGGGAATTATGTCTCTCACTCCACTCCCTCTCAAGTTAGCTCAACCCCTTTGTGGACTATTGACTACTCTCCCATTCTAGATCCTAGATTCCTCTATCATCGAGTCACCTAGTCCTTTCCATTTTATACATGGACCCCATGTTTGTAACTATTGCTTTCTCCCTTCTCCCCCTAACTACTTGCTCTCAAATCCTTGTTGGGCATTTCCCCGTGCATCATAAACATGTACGTGTTTGTCAAAGGGATGCTTATTACTAACAACAAACCTCTCAGAGACACCCACGTATCCACCATCACTTGGAGGAATTAGCTACCAAGTTTCGAGAACTCACCCCATGCCCTATTGAGTATGCGCTCACCTGTATGGAGTGTGAAGGAGCCTCTGAGACACATAAGCTTTCATACACACAAGTTCTTACTAAACCACAAGATTGGATACTAGATTTTGGACACATGTGTAGTTGTTTCAATGAATACCTATACACCATCGACTTATATTGGAATTTGAAGCTTCTCCTTGACATAATCCCAATGAGCAGTTCGAGAATCAAGCAAACATGCTACACTTTGTAACACCATACTCCCACATCTACCAAAGAAACAAACCAGTTGGGGTAAACATGCGACAAGAGGCCAATATGATATGATTCAACCTCCTAAGTAACGTTAAGGAATTGGAACTGACGGAAACACACCATACATACATTCCACATTAGCCTTAGGACCCTCAAGAACCAACCCAACACTTTAGGAAAATTTCCCTTGGGTTCCACTGAACTTTCGGACAACTTGACCTTTGGATGCTCTCATGTTATAGGTGTGCCAGCATCCAGGGACCTGTGGATGCTCTCATAGGCCTGCGAACTAGCATCTAGGACTCTTTTGGTCAGTTCTATAACATTGTCCCCATGAATTAAGCTAGATTTTTAGGACCAGACCCGAGGTCACTACCCATAATTGCATGATACCTTCAGAACAGTCAGATAACATGAAAACAATAATACTAATGAAACTACTTGAATAATACATTAACTAGACCCCTACTAGCCATGACAAGGATTTCGTAAAATGTATCATGAATATCTAATCTACATGTGTAAATAACATATCTGAGCATAGGAATCTCATATGTAGCTAAGAATTGCTAAGAAGCATTGATGCCTCAACAAATCAACTACAATTTCATCCATTAGGTCACAGATACATTGATCATTCATTTACAAGTAAAAACATGATGAGATCCATACATAGTTATTGTCATAAAACATATAAATACCTGACAGAATAACAGGAAAATTACTCATGAAATTAACCATATAAACCACATATAAGCCAATATAATACTCATAGTTTTACAAGGAGAAATAACCTCATATTTTTTATTCAAAATCCAAACCTAGGATGGGACTTCCACGCTCCACTCGACTGTAGAATGGCTTAGCCAAAACTCTCTTCAGACATTCACCATCATGCCATATTCAAAGCATGAATGTGGGATCTCATAGAAAACATCAATCCAAAACCATCCAAGTCTTCCAGAGGTCATCTACCTCAACCCATTAAACAATGACTCCACCTCATAGCTAGACATCACAAAACCATCATCAGATTGGTCTTTATCCAAGACTTCCAAAGCGTCTGTTCCAACCAAGACTTCTAGCACTAGTAACTCAATCCACAGATATCATTGGGCTTCCAGAGCGCTTTTCCAACCAAGGCTTATAGGAATAGTAACTCAACCCACCAAGGGCTTTCAGAGCGTTTTTCCATCTAAGGCTTCTAGGACTAGTAACTCAACCCAAGTTGTTATAGGGCTTCTAGAGCATCTGTCCAACCATGGATTCCATGAACTAATAACCCAACCCAAGCGAAGGAAACAAACAAGGAAATAAACCCACAAACTCCATGGCTATCCAATAAATGGCAAGGCTATGAAATCCACTGTCAATCTAGGAAATCCTCCATGATAATGACAAATCATGACCAAAATTCCACATGTATATGCCATGCATGCTAAAACTAGTGATGAAAGCATACATGCAACTCGGCACCTACAAGAAAATCCCATTGTAGTTGTTGATCCCAACGTCCTCTTGCACTTTCCTTCTCTTTATTTTCCTTCTTGCTCCAAAATGTAAGTATGCCACATGCTCCAAGAGTGCTCCAAGAAAATTCTAAGTCTCCAAAAGTATGAGAGAGAAAGAGAATAATAAGAGAGCTCCAAAACTGAACTGACAAAATGTTACCAAATGATCCTCAAAAGCCCTTTTATGAATGAGGCCTCTATTTTCTTCATTTTCCATTATTTTCCTTCAATTTCCTCCTCACATGCAACTTGTAACCATTCATCTCCCTTTTCTCCTAATTTCCATTATTTTCATAAATGAATGTGCCATAAATGCCATTTTTCCTTTCCAAAGTCTTAGTAATTTCCTTTGCCAATTTCCTTAGCCATTAAACAATCATAAGTGATCCCCATCACTAGGATTTTATCAACATTCAGCTTGGTATAAGTGTTCCATCAACCGTAGAAATTATTTTTCCTTTAATAACTTTTATTCCATGGAATTTTCACTAGGGCTATTACAGAACCCTCCCCCTTGGGGGAACACCATCCTTGGTGTTCAATGACACCTATAACCAAAAAATTATTGTAAGAAAAATATACTACTGATGGAGCTTTATAACTTAGCTCATTGCATTATTTACAATGATCAACCTACACAGAAGCAAACCAACATGGAAACATAAAAAAAAAATAACATCATAATGACATGACACCCATACTGCTTATTGGAGCTTTATAACATATCTCACGGTGGTATTTACATCCATATACATATGTACATATACCAAAGTAACCAAACATATACCAATACATATACCAAAACACAATACCAAAATACCATGCCAAAATTGTTTTGCCTCAACCAAAAAACAAAGAAGGATACATAGTCTGCATATGATTTTCCATCTCCTATGTAGCTTCATCAGGCCCAAAGTTCTTCTATTTCTCTTTAACTTGCTCGATTTCTCAATTCCGGAGCATGAGCACCTTTTTCTGTAGTATACATTGAGGCTTCGGTTGAAATTATCCATCTGGTTCCACCTGTAATACAAATACATCAATCACATGATCAACATCTCTAACATACTTCTTAAGCAGTGACACATGGAAAACTTCATGGACTTGCACTGTCAGAGGTAGTGCAAGACGATAGGCTACTGGCCCAATCCTCTCAGCAATACTGAAGGGTCCAAAAAACCATGGTGCCAACTTGGCACACGATCCAATCCATAAGGAAATCTTCTTTCATTGGATGTGCAAGTACACCTGTTCCCCAACTTGGAACTCCTTGAATAACCCATTCTGATCTGCATATATATTCTCCCTATCATGTTCTACCTTTAGATTCTTTTTGATCACCTACATTTCATGTTCCATGTCTGCCAACATATCTAATCCAATTAGTACCCTATTAATCATATCACTCCAACTGATAGGAGTATTGCAACTCTACCCATACGATGCCTAAAAAGGACTCATCCTCAATGACTCCTGATAACCATTGTTGTATGTGAACTCAACCAAGGGAAGATACTCCTCCCACTTCCATCATTGATGCACCACATACATCTTGAACATGTCCTCCAATATCTTGTTGACCCTCTCTGTCTGACCATATTTCTGCAGATGATAAGTCATTCTGAAAGCCAACTTTGTGCCCAAACCTGCAAACAAATCCTTCCAAAACTTGGAAGTGAACTTTGCATCCTTGTCTAACACAATATTCTTTGGAACACCATGCAAACTAACCACATCTATGATGAATACCTGTGCTACATCACTAGCCGAGAATGTAGACTTCACTGGAATGAAGTGCACAACCTTTGTCAACCTGTCCATAACAACCATGATGGAATCATTTTGTCTCACTGTCGTCAGCAAACCTATGATGAAGTCTATGGAAATGACTTCCCATTTCCATTCTAAAATCACAATCGGTTGTAGCATTCCACCTGCATGTTTACACTTTGCTTTCACATGTTGACAATAAAAACACCTAACCACAAACTTTGCTACATCCCTCTTCAGGTTCATCCAATAATAAAACTTCTTTACTGCGGTCAATGTCTTTTGATAACCTAGGTGACCCAAATATGGTTTCACATGAAACTATGTCAAAATCAACTTTTTTAGCTCATGGTTATCTCACACATATATCATTTCTCTGAACTTAACCAATCCATCCACTGTAAGGCAATAGTCCACATCTTGTACACATGCACCCATGGACTGTACATGTACATGTACCTATGCCTATACATATACATGCACATGTACCTATACATGTACTATCACTTGTACCTGTGCATAATCTCCACGTACCTGACATCCTGCTGAGATGTCTACAAGATCCTATCCTATAGATCTATCCCATAGGAGCTCATAGCTACTAAGTGATTTTCCTATATCCATCTGTTAAGAGCATCTGCCACATTGTTCTCTTTTCCTTTGATGTACCTAATCTCAAAATCAAACTCACTAATTGTAGCCAACGACCGAGCCTGCCTACCATTTAGATTCAGTTTCTCAAATTGATACCGCAAACCACTGTGATCACTCGTTAATGTAAACCTCTCTCCCAGAAGATAGTGTTTCCACATCTTCAACACATGTATAATTGCTGCCAACTCAAGATCATGTGTGAGGTAGTTCTGGTCGTAACTTTCATGACTCATAACATACCACCTATCAATCCTGCATAAGGACTCCACCAAGTCCTTTCTTAGAAGCATATGTGCATACCACAAACTCTTTGTCTGGATCTGGAATCTTTAATACTGGTGCATGTGTCAATAATTGCTTAAGCTGCTCAAAATAAGCCTCACACTCTTTCCATTCGAATGTGTTTCCTTTCCTATGAAATGATGTGATATGATACGAAATCTGTGAGAAGTTCCTGATCAATCTCCTATAATAGCCTTCCAACCCCATGAAAGACCTCACCTCATCTACATTATTAGGATCTACCGACTCCATGATGGCCCTTATCTTTTCTAGATCTACTGCAATGCCCTCCTTGGAGACAACATGCCCCAAGTAGTGTATGTCAGTCTGAAAGAAACTACACTTGTTGAGCTTAGCAAAAAATGGATTCTCTCTCAACAGCCTCAATACTACTGCTAAATGCTCGGCGTGCTCTTCCTCATTTTTAGAATACACCAATATGTCATCAATGAACACAATAATAAACTTATCGAAGTATGGACGCAACACACTATTCATAAAGCACATAAATGTAGCTGGAGAATTAGTTAAACTGAATGAAACTACAATAAACTCATAATGCCCATACCTGGTCTAGAAATTTGTCTTGCAAATGTCCTCCTATTTGATGTGTACCTAGTGATATCTAAATCTCATATCAATCTTCAAGAACACTGTTGCTCCATTCAACAAATCAAACAAGTCATCAATCCTAGGTAATTTAAAGGGTACATGTTCTTGATGGTGACTTTCTTCAACTTCCTGTCATCAATGCATAGTCTGTGAGTACCATATTCTTCATAAACAATATCAGTGTGCCCCATGGTGATACACTTGGCCTAATGTATCCCTTGTCGAACATTTCCTTTAACTACAACTTCAACACAACTAACTCTAGTGTTCTCATCCTGTAAGGCGCTTTTGATGCTAGAGTTGCCCTAGGCACTAACTCAATAGAAACGTCTACCTCCCTGTGAGTTGGAAACTCTGAAGTGTCCTTAGGAAATACATCATTAACCTATTGTAAAACCGGGTACCTTCTAAACACATATGCATCCTCAACCCCCTTACTCTTGTCACTATAAATGTGCATTGCAAATAACATACACCCTTTCCTACGACTATGCTTTGCTTGGATAGTTGTCACCATCCTAAATGATGTGGCTTTATTCTTACCCTACAAGACTCTCAGTTCCCCTTTTTCATCAATGCACACAATGGCTTTGTCATAACACTCTACTTTGGTTCTATGAAGATACAATAAATCCATGCCCAACGACATATTATATGATCCCAACGATAATACATTCAAATGTGTTGTGGTAGGCATACCATTCAAATAAAATGCATAATATTTTACCCAATGATGGACTCGATTCTTCGTACTTGTAGCCAACTACACTAACCAAGACTTTGCATGAAATTCCTTACTTAAACCACACTTATCCACCAAGTCAGGACTAACATAGCTATAATAGATCTCAGGTCAATCAATATAGAAATAACTTGATCACAAATCTTACCGTCCATCTCAATGATAAATGTCCGATGGTGTGCTTGTTTATTATCCAACGCTACATAAATATGTGGAACACTCTGACCAACATCCCCAACAATATGTGCCTCTTGCACACTATATGTTTGAGGCCTACCACCCTGATTATGCGGACAATGTCTCCTGTGATGATGTCTTCCACAAGTCCAACACTTTATAGGCTTCCAACCTGTTTCCTTGTTTTGTTCTCCTTATCATAATCCTTGCCCTCTATCTGATGCATTAAACTTCTTAGATGGTGCAACATTCTCTTTATTATCTGTACCTTGAGGTCTTGCTCACTTTCTATCCCATTTTCCTTTTTTCTTTGCATTTCCCTTCTAGTCTGGCTTAGTCTTAGATATGTGCTTCGAATGTTCATAACAATTATTTAGCTTTTGAATGGCCTCATCTAACGATCTAGGCTCGTTGAACTCAATCTTGTCTTTGAATGCAACTGGTAATCCACTAACAAACCTCTGAATCTTCGCCTTCTCCTTTGTGAGATAAGGCACATACCTTAGTAGCTCTAAGAACCTACTAGTGTACTCCTCATCTGTCATGGATCCCATCTTTAGCTCATAGAATTCTTTTGCCCTGTCATCAAAGTATCTTTGTGATAAATGCTTCTTCTTGAATAACCATCCAAACTCACTCCAGGTTTAATCCTCCTCATGAATACATCTAAAATTCTCTACATCTTCCAACCAAATGTTTGCTTTACCTTTGAGGTTGAATGTAGCTACTCTACCTTCCATGTTCTCTGAATAGTGATGCAACCTGACGAACTTTGTGGTTTATTCCTCTCTCCATCAAATGTAGGTAGCTTTTCTTTCTTCAATTCATCCAAAAAATACCCCCTATCACTCCTCTTGTAAGGATGATAATGATGACAATCATAGTGCATATCTGAATTAGAACTAGAATAGTACTTGTGTCTATCCCTTCTCCTCTCCGGAGTGTCCAAAAATCTGCCATCTCTAATCATGTCATCTCTATCTGACCTCTGATCACAATGTGATCTATTACCATATGCCCCATTAGTTCAATCCTCTTTCTCATAGATGATCCGATGTGGTCCTTGTTGCTGCAAATCTGAAAAACTCTAAAGTATCACTGCATTTACCTCTGCTTGTTCCTCTTGAGCCTGCATGATTAAGTCATTATCTGCGTTACAACTCCTTAATTCTTCCTTTAAGCTTCTTAGTGTATCTTCCAAATCGAAAGAGTTCCCAACACCATACTGCTCTTCTGATTTGTAGGGAGAGTCTTTGTAGTCAACCATGTTGCTAGTCATTTGATATTCCTTCCTACAAGGTATATCATGTCACCTAAACCAAATCACAATAAACCAACGTACCTTAGTATAGCTTGGGGAGGATACCTTGTCTACAGGATAAACAAATCAGTGTGATACATATATAACATAATCATGAGAGCACATAGAAACATAACAGATAAGTATATAACCATGCAACCATCATTCTAGCTAGGGCCGAGTCATCAATGCATGACCTTATCAACAACACACACCACGACCCCATGCATGACAACAACCATTACATCATTGTACACTTGAACACATGAAAACACTAACATGCATAAGAAATGTGTAACCAACCATACACATGCATAAACACATGTAATCAAGCACAAATGAATAATACTTGTAACCAAAACCTACAAGGATGATAGGTGCAACCAAGCATACAATAATGCAACCAAACATACAAAAATTTAACCAAGCGACATATAACAACATGTAAATGAAATATAACAACATGTAACCAATCATACACTCATGACAATGCACTCCACAATAATGACATCAAATTCCTCATGATGACATTACTACAACCATGATCAACATTATGCAAATGCAACAAGCACATGGAATGCAAGTGTAAGAGACACACATGCAACTGACATGCATGCATGACCAACACACAGCCCATCTAGTAAGAGGGGTGAACCATGCTCTAATACCACTCTGTAATCCCTCCTCCCACATCTTCCCAAGCAATCGACCAGCCGGGTAAACATGCAACAAGAGGCCACTATGATATGATTCGACCTCCTAACTCATGTTAAAGAAGTGGAATCGATGGAAACAATCAGCCTTAGGACCCTCAGGAACCAATCCAACACTTCAAGGAGCTTGCCATTAGGTCCCACTGAACTTTTGGACAACTTGACCTCTGGATGCTCTCAAGCTATAGGCATGCTAGCCTCCAAGGACCTCTAGATGCTCTCACAGGCCTACAAGTCAGTGCCCAGGGACTTTTTTTGTCAGTTTTGTGCCACTGTCCTCGAATTTAAGTCACATTTTTAGGCTCAGATCCCAAGTCACTCCCCAGAATTGCATGATACCTTCGAAATAGTCAGATAACATGAAAATAACAGTACTAATGCAATTACCTAAATAAGATATTGATTGGACCCCTACTAGCCGTGACAGGCATTTCCTCAAACATATCATGAATATGTAATCTACGTGTGTAAATAACATATCTAAGCATAGGGGTCTCATACTTAGCTAAGAATCGCTAAGGAGCATTGATGCCTCAACACATCAACTACCATTTCATCCATTGGGTCATAGATACATTGATCATTCATTTATAAGTAAAAACATGATTAGATCCATACAAAGTTATTGTCATAAAACATATAAATAACCATCATAATAGTAGTAGAATTACTCAAGAAATCATTGCCATATAAACCATATATAAGCTAGTATAATACTCATATATTTACAAGGAGAAATAACCTCATATTGATGATGCAAAATCCAAACCTAGGATTGGACTTCCATGTTCCACCCGACCATAGAATGGTTGAGCCAAACCTCTCTTCAACCATTCACCCCCGTGCCATATTCCAAGCATGATTGTGGGATCTCATAGAACACATTAATCCAAAACCATCCAGGTCTTCCAGAGGCCATCCACCTCAATCCATCAAACAATGATTCCACCTCACTGATGGAAATCAAAAAACCATCATCTGGTTGGTCTTCATCCAAGCCTTCGAGGGCTTCTAGAGTGTTTGTTCCAACTAAGGCTTCTAGGACTAGTAACTCAAACCACAACTATCGTCAGGCTTCCAGAGCGTTTATCCAACCAAGGCTTCCAGGACTAGTAAATGAGCCCAAGTTGTTACAGGGCTTCTAGAGCGTTTTTTCCAACTAGTGCTTCCAAGAAGTAATAACTCAACCCAAGCTAAGGAAACATGAGAACTAACTAAAACAAAACAATGAAATAAACCCATAAACTCCATGGTTATTAGGGAAATGGCAAGGTTAGGCAATCCACTGTCAATCCAAGCACTCCTCCATGCCAGTGAAATATCATGACCAAAAATCCACATGCATATTCCATGCATGCCAAAACTAGTGATGAAAACATACATGCAACTTGGTGCTTGCAAGAAAATCCTGTTGTAGTTGTTGATCCCTATGTCCTCTTGCACTTTCCTGCTCTTCATTTGTCTTCTTGCTCCAAAATCCATGTCACACCCTCCAAGAGTGCCCCAAGAAAACTCTAAGTGTCCAAGAGTATGAGAGAGAGGGAGAATAATGAGAGAGCTCCAAAACTAAATTGGCAAAAGGTTATCAAATGATCCTTAGAAGATTTTTTATGAATAAGGCCTCTATTTTCTTCATTTTCTATTATTTTTCTTCAATTTCCTTCTCACATGCAACCTGTGACCTTTCACCTCCCTTTTCTCATAATTTCCATTAATTTTATAAATGAATGTGCCAAAGATGTCGTTTTACCTTTCCAAAGCCTTAGCCATTGCCTTTGCCAATTTCCTTAGCCATTAAACAATTACAAGTGATCCCCATCACTAGGATTTTACCCAACATTTAACTAGGAATAAGTGTCCCATCAACTGTGGTTATTAATAACTTTTATTACATGGAATTTTCGCCAAGGTTGTTAGAGACTTTTTGGAGCATTTTCATTATTATATGAGGACCAGCGCCTTGATTGTATAGAGAAACACTTTGTTGTTCCTTCCTTCTTATAAGGAAGCTCCCCCGGCAACAATGAGGAGCGCGTTCAGGTTGTAGCCACAAACTCTCATCCTTATGCTCAGTCTTATGCTATGCTTTGACTTATTTTGTTTTTTGATATCTCAATCTATCCTAGTGCCCAATCTGGCCTACTTATTAGTATATGTATGCTCTGTAGTATATGTATAATATTTTTCGTTTTGCGAACATTGTGCTACTTTATGCCTCTTTTTGCATAGTGAACTTTTGTGTATGGTCTCGTCTTCCCATGAAAGACTAACCTAAAGTATCTAGCATATCTATATGACATTTTTCAACATAATCCAAATAAATTTGAAGTAGGACTGATATTTTGTTGTTTATAATACATTTTTGGATGCATAAATGGAATCAACACCCTAAAAAATTCAGGGCAATTAATTTCTACAGATTAAACAACTTAAAATAAAGTTGTTAAAAATCTTTGTCAAATTTGGTTAAACATAAACCAGAAAAATGCACCTAAAAAAACTTTTTCATCTATTAATTAGACTATATATATATAATAATTTAAGAAGAGATATTTTTTAACCATTTTTCTAAATACATTTTTAATCAATTTTGCTATAATTTAATTTAATATTAAAATTTTGTAATTTGAAATCATAATTTAAATATATATCTTAATGTCCATAAATTTCATATAAACACTGAATTTTTTTTCACATTAAAAAATATAATTTAAATAATAAAATATTAATATCTCACATGAATTTTAAGTATAATTTAAATATAATATTAAGTATTTCACATGAATTTCAATATAATTTAAAATAATAAATATTAGTATTTTACATGAATTTTCATATTTGAGATGATGAAATATTACTCCACTTAAAGGAGAGAGTTAAATCAAATTCTTAAAAAGCGAAAACTCACATGAAATTCCCTGAAAACCCGGAAATCATATGAAATTCCCTGAAAACCCGGAAATCGTATGATTAGGAATCAGGATAAAAAGGGCCAAATTCAGTTTGGAAAACTCAGCCAAATTTGGATAATAACGGGCGGTCAGAAAGTTACGCCCTACTTTCGGAACTGTCTCGGTACAAAGAAGGAAAAGCTATCATTATATGCGCCGTCCATTTGCACGTGGATATGCTCCCGTCCACACGACAGAATGAAGGGCGGAAATCATGAAATATATCTGTTGTATGCATGAACCATATCTGCCACATCATTGTCCATGTCATGGGTCGAATCAGATTGGGGAATTGCAACTTGCTGTCCAGGGTGGAATTTGTATTCATAACCATATCTGTCACATCATTCTTCATGTCATGGGTCGAATCAGATATGGAGATTGCAACTTGAAGTCTACGTGGAATTTGATAGAAAAATTGCCCTAGCTAAATTAGTTATGGTTTGAATACAATTAAAAAATTTAAAATATTATTAAAAAATTTCTATTCAATTTCAAAATATCATGCAAATTTTTTTATCTTTCGAATTGATAAAAAAAATGAGTTATCAATATTTGTAGAGCTATAATTCCATTAATGCTTGAATCGTATATACTAATTATTAAATTTAACCAAATACAAAATCCCATTAATGCTTGAATCGTATATACTAATTATTAAATTTAACCAAATACAAAATCTAATAAATAACCGAAAATGAAACAATCCAATAAATAACATATATTATTATTATATTTTTATGTTATTCAATTTGGATTATTCCTAAATTTCTAACTAACTTTTGTATATATTCTCTAATATATATGTATTTAACTTCATGTATAATTTATACTTTAAGTCTCATTTAAATAACAAATTATAATTTTTGGAGACGGATACATGGAACGATGGCGATTTCTCAGGCAGCTAGGGTTTGCGAAGATCAGGTTGCCGCCGCAGGCCAAAGAGACCAGCAATGCGCCGATCCGAAGGGATGCCTGGTCGAGGGACGTGTCGCACAGGATCTCGCCCTTTGGATTAGACTCGGAACTGAAAACGGAAAACAGCAAAAAGATCTGGAACAGTGCAAGCAAAAACAGGATTTTAACTGCCCTTTCTCGGCACTGGTTGTCTCTTTCATAAAGGAACTGAGTGCATTTCATCATTGTTCTGGGTTTCTTGCACCAATCGGATGCGCAGGGTATGGCCTCTCCACTCGGACTTGGTCCGGATCTCCCATCAGTAAGCAGACTCAAGATCTGGAACAATATAATCAGAGAATGGAATTTTATATCCGATTTTTGGTACAGGATGCATCACCCAGGACAGATCTGGGTTCCCTCTATCAATACCCTTGGCAATCTGTATCAATGGAGATGGCCATATGTGACGGTGCCAAACAGGGTAAGGGTAACCTGATCTGGGGCGATCCCAGGACAACTTGCCTCCGATCAGATCAGCATACCCATCATGCTCAGAACATGCTCCAAGATAAAGAACATAGGAGCGATCCACTGTGCAGAGGTATAGATCTGGCACAACAAAGGTTCCACAGCACCGATCTATCCCATACAAATGCAGATCTGATTCAGATCTTCGTCAAATCGCTTGAAGGAAAGCACTACTGCATGCGACTCAGGAAGGCAACAAACATCCAGGAGTTAAAAAAGGAAATACAGGGCCGCCATGGAATACCAGAACGCTTACAAAACCTCATTTATTCAGGTTTCGATCTGCAAGACAACAAAACCCTGCAGCATTATGGTATAGCTAATGATTCAACCATAAATCTAACCCTCCGACTGCGTGGCGGTAGCCCTGGAACCAGCTCTAAAAACACAGGATCCTTTCGGGACGCAGTAAAAGGAAAGGAAGAAAAAAGGGGAAGCAAAGCAGCACCAGCTTCAGAACTGCCAGGACCCTACATCGTCGAGCAAAAACCAGAATCACCAACTCTACAGGTATCTATACCAGAGGTAATTAACCTATATACTGATTTATCAAATACTGCAGTCATATGCAGATTCAATGGATTTTGGCCAAAATCAGATGCCCTGCATCAATGGATCTACACAACATGGTCACCTAACTGCGAAATTTACCTCTGCCCTAAGGGGTTTTTCATAGTTAGGTTTGATACAGAACAAGAAAGAGACAGTATTATCAAACAGGGGCCATGGTTCTGGGGCAATGCTGGCCTCTTTACTACCCCCTGGTTTCCGGGATTTGATGCTAATACAATGATAGTCTCAACCATGCCTGTATGGGTGAGGCTTCATGGGCTCCCATTGCACTTCTGGCATCATAAAGTGCTAATCGCCATTGGGAATTCTCTAGGGAAATTCCTAAAAATGGATGAAGACAGAGCAGTCAGGGGTATCTTCACATTCGCCAGAATATGTGTAGAAGTGGATCTGAGTCAGGGGCTACCAGACCACATCACGCTAAACTTCAACAATACCCAATGGAAACAACAGCTCGACTACGAAAACACAGCATTCCGATGCAGGAACTGTTTGCAGACTGGGCATCTCCAAAATGGATGTCCATCAGCTCAAAAGGACTCTAGGAATATTAAGAAACAAAAACAAAAACCCAAAGGCTGGCAACACACAGAGCCATTGGAAGAAGAGGACTTCAAGGCGGACCCACCAGAGAACCACATGGAACCAGAACCACAAAAGGGACAGCAACAATCTCAGGAAGCAAACAACCTTTCTACTCATTCGGGGCTGATTATTACAGATCTACATCAAGAGCTGCAAATGGAAGTTAGTGGCATAAAGAGAACCCATAGCTCGGAGGGCTCAGAATCAGACAAAGAACAACAAATGAACACCATGGAAAACCAGCTGGCTACAACTACACCCACAGTCGATTCGGGAGGATGGCGCCGGGTAGAGAAGAAGAAAGGAAGAAAAGAATAAGCTTGCTGGAACTTTTTTATTTTTTACTCTTTCTGTTATTCTGTTGAACCTGTTCTTACAGGATTTATTTCTCCTGCTATTCAGTGTTATTTTTCCTTTGTTATGCTGCCTGTTATTACAGGATCAGCCATACGAGACCGATACAGTAATGCCATGGGCATCTGCTTATGTAATTTTCAAAACTATAATGAAAGTTACTGATTTTTCCAGTGGAAAAAAAAAAAAAACAAATTATAATTTTTAATAACTTTCTAACTAACTTTTAACACTTTTTAAATTATTTTATATTGTTATATATTCACATAATTTAACTAACTTCCATTAAATCTTGGCTATGGTCCTAAAGTCAAAATTAGCCGTTAGTTAGGATAGCATTTGGAGTCTCTGCTCACACTATTTAACACGTTAAGCTGGATCTGTTTTTTCAACTTGCTGTTTTTTCAACTTGTCATGACGATGAACCACACTTGTTCGTTCCAAACGCGTCGACAAATAATTTATTTTGTGATTTACACCAAAAAATTTCTCTTAAAAATAAAATATAATGCCTAATATATTACTTAAAAACTATCGAATCAGCTTGGATACTTGTACGAGCTCCTCGGTATCAATGCCAAATCCCATGTGTGGTCGCTTACGACGGCAGGCGGCCCTTTAGCTGATTTGTTGTTCAATGACAGGCCGTATCCTGTCAGGTGCGTATGTCCCCGCCATCCCGACTTCCGACAGCAGGTGGACTCCGTGCAATTATTGGGTTGCAATCCCCACCGCGGTCATTCTTTTATTTTCTATTTTAGTAGCAACAGTTTCAAAAGTAACTATTAACATTTTCTAAAATTTCTCGTGGTTGGAATTTTTTTCCCATAATTTAAAATATATAATATATATATATATATTATAATATATCGATACACATGGTTGAAATCGTACATTTTGTGTTTTATTTAATTTAATTAGCTAGCTTTCATGTTACAGTGGGTGGTATTCAAATTTAGTATTTTGTATACTATTTATTGTAATATTAAGTAATAATTAATCAAATAGTCAATTGAATATATTTTAATTAATAGATTTTTTTGGTCAATTGAAATATTGTAATTAATAAAGTTCTTGTTTGTTTGTTTTTAAATTTAGTATTTTGATTTTAGTTATGCAATTTGTAATAGTTTTGCAATCTGTAAAATTATAGTATTTTATAATTTTTAAGGGGCTGAATTTGTTTGTGTATTGAAGAATATATTTTAAATAACAAAATATCAGAATTGCATTTATTTATTTTTTACTGAATTCCAATGAAGAAAATCAAAATATCTATTAGTTAATGGAGAGAATGGATAAAACACATTAAATACCATAATACAATTTAAAAATATCATAAAACTTCTATAATTAAATTTATTTGAAAATTACATTTTTAATAATTATTATAAATTAATATCTCTATATTATTAAAGTCTTTAGATTCTTTAAAAATTTACTCACATTTAATTATCTCTTTACACTATTAACACGCACCCTATCATTTATTTTATGTTGTAATTGCGTTTTTAATTGCATTATAACTAGCAATTGCGCCAATGTTGCAAAGGAAACATCGTAAGTAGTGTAGGAAAGAGTAGCATTAAATTGTTACTCTTCCATGATGACAGTGAAAGTGTCACTAGATGTTCCCAAAGGATGTAAGTAGAATTTTGGAGATCTGCACTTGAAGGGGGAATGGTAGGGGGTGTTTCTGAGGTTGGGGTGCAACAGGAACAAAAGAGTTTTCACTATCTGTGGAGGAATTGGATAAATTCTTTTAAAATCTCGCGACCTTTTAAGGACATAGTTTTAGGTGCTTCCATCAGTGATGGAGTATTGTGGGTTGTTGGTGTTGTTCTTGCTATGAGTAACTTTTGCATATGCGGTATCATCAAAGTTTTCCTACAACTCGTTTGTGGTCATCTATTCTTTTTGGTCATTTCGGAGGGACGTTCTTGTGTTGAGGCCCTGGGAAGGAGGTGCTGGGATGGTGGATTTTCATGATCACCGTTTCCCAGGGATAAGCAATCAGAAAGTTTGGAGGTAAAGCAAGTCGGTGGTGGATATCTCTGTGGGTGCCATTTGGAGGTGGTATTTTTATGGTGTATTAAGATCCCGTGGCTCACATATTTGGTGTATCAGTCAGATCCACCCTCATTTATGATCGCTGTTTTGAGTTTTGGTACTGAAAATTTCAATTGTGTACTCTCCCTATTTCTCAAGGAAATTGGATTTTCATAGAGTGGTTATGATTTGGGTGAGATCTTTCTCCCTGGGGATCTAAGCTAATAAACACTCAAGACCTTATGGGGGATATAATTTCTCTGTACATTTGATCTATCAACAATTGTTTTCTAGTTATTTTATTCTGGGTGGCGGTGGTGGCTCTCTTTGTGTATTCTCACAGTGGGTCTCTCATATTTATTCAAGGTGCTCCATACCTTAGGCAATTCTTTCCTTGTGACAGTCCTTGGTTGGCAAAAATCTTGGCTTGAGGGTCTTTAGTTTGATATATAGGCTATCCTATATTTGGAGGGTAACACATGTTGTCACATTTAAGAGTTTTCTTGGTTGGAATTATCTTTTGATTCTCCCTAGGTAGTGCAGGCTTGGAGTTGATTATTGTTGTGACAGCTGAATACCCACTTCGCGTTGTTTATCTATGGTGGTAGTCGATGGAGGGTTTTATCAAATCACTTGATGCAGATATATCTACACAAGAGGTATTTGTTCTTGCCATACTCGTTGTGAAGAAAAATTACAGAAATAGGACACATTCTCAGGGTGCTAACTCACTCACTGTGCATGGAGGGCACACGTTACAGTCGAATCTACATCCACTTGCATGTCCTTTGCCTGAGGAGGACCCCTGATCTCCGTAAAAAATTCCTGGACCTCTGGATCATCGTAGAATGTGGAACAAAAACACCAAGTGCGTTGTGGAGCCAAAATTGTTGAGTTTTGGACATGATGTCCTATGGGATCGGGTGGTAAGTTTACAAAACAAGGCACGGGTAGGACGTGTTTATTTGCCGAAACACAAGATATGGACATGATGGGGTGGGAATTGGTAGAGTGGATGCCCATCTTGGGGTACACCCCTAAGATGAGCATATTATTAAATTAGTGGTATAGTTTTCACTTCTTGCATAAGGAGGACTATGAGTGGATTTTAATGATCCCATGGGTTCAAAGGTGGAGTTACTAGCAACTAAGTAGATGGTACATTCATTTCAACCCACTCATAGACACCCCAAAGAATACCTACATCTGGGTTAAACTCCTTGGTTTGTTGCTATCATTTTAGACCAGACAAGCTCTGGTGGAGATCGGCAACACAGTGGGGCATTTTGTATACATGGATCCTAGGGTGTTGGGTTCTCCTAATAAGAGGGTGGCATGGATATTAGTTGAAATGGATTATATGGGGGGCCTATTGGAGAGAATTGTATTAGAATGGAACACATTGCATATGAGTCAGAGGATAGATTATTAGTGCATTCCATTTCACTATTTGTTATGCCACCACACTGAACATCTATGGGAGAGATGCCCCAGACATTTTCATGGATTTGGTGGACTACAGTAGGACGATATTCATCCTTCTTATGGATGCTCTAAGATTTCTTCTTGACCAATTTTGGGATTAAATAAAGGTACCTCTACATCCTATGTGAGCCTTTTATACTTAGTAATAATGATGTATCTATTTCTACACAACCTCTTAGATATACTCACATTGATATGTCAAACTCCTGTCTGGGGTGGTCATAGAATCCTCATTCTCGGCTCCCATATTTTCCTTTGGTTGGGCATTCCATTTTACCTAATGCGAACACTGCCTCCCGCCCCGTTCCTCTCTCAAAATATCATTATATACCCCCCTCCAAGGATCCCTTTGTCATTTCACAACTGGCTCAAGTGGTTGTTATTGATCCCCTATCCTCCAAATCTCTATTAACCTCCCATCCCCCTCCTTTAGATCCACAACCTCCCTCTTCCCCTCACAACTCGGTGGATAATGACTTATAATTTTTAATGCTTAATATGTTGATGGACCTTTCATCTCTTATGCTCCACAAAGGGAATTCTTGCATCGTTTCTCCTATAATCAACCTTGATTCTGCTAAAAACATCACCATTCATCATTGTGATAGCAAGGGCAGTTGACACTTCAGGGGAAAATCATTTAGAAAACATCTATTTCATGATTCTGCTGGTCTGTTTGATGTTCCTATCCTGGAAAACTCCTCTTCTGGGGCCCTTAGAGCATGTGCACCCTCTGAGACATGGCCATGATGTCCATTTTATCCTTCAATATGTGCTTCTTGGGGGATGTCGCTAAAATGATGTCATTGTAGCACCTCCTCCTTGTTTTCCAACCTTCTATTGTCCTCATTCAAGAAACTATGGTTGATTTGGTGAGATCCTTAGCATATTTTAGCTTGGTTTGTCCTCACTAGTACATGATTTCTATAATCTCCTGTGGTTTGTTTGGGGGTTCCGTGGCTGTCCGGGACCCTTATTGGGCAAATCTGAAAGCTCATAATTTTTGTGCAGGTATAATACTCTTTGTATATATCTGGGGTTCGAGCGAGAAGATCCATATATGGAACATATATGCCCCATATGAAGATAGACAATGTTTTTGTGATAGAGTGGAATTTTAGGATCTCCTTAAAATTGGATCATTGATTATTGCAGGTGATTTTAATGCCATTTATCCACGGATGAGTATTGGGGGTCGACAAGTTATGGAGACCCTCTTTCAAATCACCTTAAAGCTCTTTTTGAGGATAACCATCTCGTGGACATTTTCCCTGTTCCTTTAGAGCCATAATGGCAGAAGTGGTGGTGAATTTATTAGGAAGCAACTTGATCCATTTATGGTATCTAAAAACTTGTTTGAACTTCTGGGAAATCTAAGATTGAGGTTTGAGAAGATATACATCTAGCATCACTATCCTATTATTTTGCAATGGCGTGCATAACCAGTTCGTAGCGGTACCGTTTTCAAATTCAACTGGTTTGGATGGAAGATGAGGACTTTAATAAATTGGACACTAATGTTTGGAATTCCTTTGTAACATGACCTGGCCGATTGACCATGGATAACATTTTTTCGACATTAAGTTCCTTAAAGAGCCAGTTTTGCATGTGGGAGTGGGAGAAGAAGGCTCAACTATACATGGAATTAAAACATATGGTTGATGAAATTAAAATAATTGGTGAGAGTCTCTCGATGGGCCCTCCCTCCCTGCATACTTTAGAAAGATTGAAAGTCTTGGAAGATAGGAGAAAGCACATCCTATTGATATAGGAAGACACATGGATACTAAAAATCAAATCAATTTGGATTGGTGTGGGGGATTTCAATACCAATTTTTTTCACTGGTTCGCCATCCGTGAGAGAAATATCAATGCTATTTGGAGCATAAAGGAAGCATATGGAAACTATATATTTTCTGACGTGGAGATCTAGAAATAGGCTGTCAAATTTTTCAAGAACCTCTTCTCAGCTAGAAGTGAGGCCCTCATTGAAAACTAGCTATGGGGTGTTGAGGAATACCTTAGGATGTTTAATCAGGAAGAAATGATGCCCTATATAAACTAGTTTCCTCTAAGGAAATTCATTCAATCTTGAAATATTTTGCCATGGGGAAACACCTGGGACCTGATGGCTAGGGTAAGGCCCTCCTCTGGCATCTACCCAAAAAATCATTCAACCAGGGTAAACATGTGATGAGAGGCTACTATAATGTGATTCAACCTACTTTGTGACCTTAAGGAAGTGAAATCCATGAAAACACAACACACATACCTTCCACATCAGCAACAGGACTCCCAAGAAACATCCCAACCTCTTATGTAACTAGCCCCTGGGTCCTACTGAGTTTTTAGACCAATTAATTCTCGGACTCTCTGTTGATATGGGAATGACTGTGTCTAGAGGGCTCTGGATGCTCCCACGACATGGTATGCTAACATCTAGGGACTATTTTTCTCAGAGTTGTTCCAACGACAATGACATTTGAGCCACGTTTTCATGCTCAGAGCCTAGGTCACTACCCAAAACTAAATGAAACCTTCAGAACATAAAGATAACATGGGAATGATGATACAAATTCAATTACTTGAACAAACCTTTGACTAGACCCCTACTAGCCACAATGGGCATTTCGTCAAGCATATCACAAATATGTAATCAACATGTGTAAAAAACAAATTTAAGCATAAGGGTCTCATACTTATATGAGAATCACTAAGAAGCATTGTTCCCTTGTATTATTAGTTGCAATATCATCTATTAGGTCATAGATACATTTTTCATTAATTTACAAATAAAAACATGAGGAAAGTCATACATCACCACCATCATAATACTTGCTTATAACCAACATAATAACAACAAAAATATGAGGGATACATCAACCATAAAATCCACATATAAAATAGTACATTTATACATAAGATATCAAGGAGAGAACATCTTATTAATGAATGGAAAATCCAACAAGGATGGGACTAACATGTTCCACCCGACCATAGAATGGTTGAGTCAAATCTCTCTTCATCCATTCATCCCCATTCCATATTACAAGGATGAATGTGCAACTCAAAACAAAAGAGCCAACCAGGGAATCTCGAGGATAAACTACCTCACCCTCATAAATAGAAACCAAGATTTACCGCAATCCACACTAGATCACTAGGCCAACAAAATAAACATGTAATAACAGGGTTTACCATGATCTCCACTAGATGAGTAGGGAAAACAAGAATGGATGCCACCAGATTTATACACCTACACCATGAGGAATTTTAATGTCTCCTAGTCTATCAGGCTTTACCACAATCCACAGTCTGATATAAGGATCCCTAGTCCCTAAACTGAGACACTACCCTCTAGGATTTACCATATATGATGCAATTCACTAGCAAGGATTCCTAGGCCTAACCAAGGTTAAACACCTCTTGGCTTTACTGTATATCCCTCCATTCACCAGCAAGGACTCCTAGATCCACTGAGGGACACAATACCTAGCTTTACCATAACCCACAGTTTGGTTCAACGTTCACTAGGTTAGTGGATTTATCGCAATCCACAGTCTGGTTCAGTGATCACTAGGTCATGCATTCTTCTTTTTGGCACTCAACTTTGAATCCATCTGGTAATCCAGCTAAACCAAAACATGAGAACCCCATCACACCATGGCTATCTGGAAATGGCAAGGCTAGGCTAAAAACACTGTCACACCTGGAAAAACCCATGCCATAATAGCACAAGAACCACATGCAATACCATGCATGCAAAATCTATCAAGGAAAACACACATGCAAATCTATACTTGCAAAGAATCGTGTTGTAGCTACTTCATCCTACTCTTCCTTTCTTTCTCGTTCCTTCCACTTTCCTTCTTTACCTTTCTTTATCCAATGCCAAAGAGCTCAAAGAAAACTCTAAGTGTCTAAGAGTGAGAGAGAGAGACAGAATAATGAGAGGGATCTGAAAATTAACTGAAAAAATTCCATGAACTAATCCTCAAAAGCCTTTTTATTAATGAGGCCTATATTTTCTTCAGTTTCCATTATTTTCCATTATTTTCATCCTCACATGCAACCTCTAACCTTTCACCTTTTCTTGTCCTAATTTCCTTTATTTTCATAAATAAAATGCCAATAAATGTCACTTTTCCTTTCCAAAGCCTTTTCCGTTGCCTTTTCTAATTTCCTTTAGCCATAATAATCGAAATGAACAACCACTAGGATGTTTTTCCCACCATTTAAATTGGAATACGTGTCCCATGACCGTGGTCTTATATCTTTTTGCATGGATTTTTAACCATGGCTTTTACAGAACCGACCCCTTGGGGGAACATTGTCCTCAACGTTCAATGAAACCTATAACTAGCAAGATTGTTGCAACCAAACATACTGCCCATGGAGCTTTATAACAAATCTTGTTGCAATATTTACAATGGCCACTGTTGAAAACATGACAAGCATACTACTTACTGGAGCTTTATAATATAGCTCATTATGATATTTACGATAACAACCACATATACTCATGCATATTTACTTCAACCAGCAAGTAACCATACTATCTATGCATCTTTATAAATCCAACTTGATACAATATTTGCAATAATATACACATATACACATATGCACATTTTCTCAACCAATAGATAAAAGATACGATGCCTGCTTCCACAACAAGGGAATCCAAAGGCTTAGATCTCCACCCTCAAAGTAGTACTAGGATTCATCTCCTTCCCAGGAAGTCTAGAATCCAATGTAAGGTCAAATCTGCATCCAATGTCCAATGCTATATTCCTGTGTCACTTGTCCGCTCAGTGAACAGTTACTGGCTCATTATTCTAGGGCACACTCCCAATGTGCATCTGATTCTATATGGAAATGCTAATGACCAAAACAAATCCATCCTCGACCTTTTCTTCTCTTCTATTAGTCCCTCGGGCAATCCAGTCACCCCCTTTTGTGTAGTTACTTGCCTTCTAAGTTCACCAACATCCCCTATCCCGGGTGATCCATCCCTTGGCAAGGATTCCTCACATCGGAAGGTCAAATAACCAAGGCATATCCCTACCTCAAAACCATCATACCAGTCATAACATGCTCATGGAAATCAATGGACACTATTGGGTACCAGTGTCCCACAATGGCCCTACTCTTGAATGGTTTACCAACATACTACTACTTGTTCCAATTCCTTTTGTTGTTGTTGCTAATGCTTGCCATCAGTTTCAACCACGCAAACAGGCATTTCATGCTTTGCTGTACCAAGCACATAATTTCCATTAGATTCAAAATAAATTGAGTAACTTCAAATCATACATCATTGGTTGCCCGTCAATAATGTATGCCTGTAATTCTCTTCGCTTCATATCACAACAAGTCAACATAACATCTTTGAACAAATCATCATGTATAAATGTATCACATTAAGTTAGCTCAAAAGACAACAATCATAGATCAAAATCATAAATCACATGTAACCATCATAAATCAGAATAATTGATCACATGTAATCATCATAGACTAGAATCATAAATCACATGCATAATAAAACTGAAATAAAATACTAATACTTATCCTTTAATAAATCCTTAGCTTCTACCTTTGTCCTTATTCTGTACACACACCGATTCGGTTATCACACCTGAAAAACACCTAGTTCCTTCTCCTCAACCATGTACACATACACATATTGTGCATTACATGTATGCAACCACACATGATATACAACACCATGCAATACATGTACCTACACCTGACATACAACACATACACCTACACCCAATGTACAACACAACACAATACATATGCCTACATCCAATGTACAACAACACAATACATACACCTACACTTGATGTACAACACAATACATATACATACATAATGTACAACACAAGAATACATATGTCATGATGCCATGACTACACAATGCACATAGGTAGTACTGCATGTACATGAAAAAACATGTATGACATGCACATAATACCACTTGTACACTAGTACCACATGTAGAACATGCACACAGTACCACCTGTACATAGCATCACCTGCACAACGTGTACACAACATCACATGTACACGACACCACCTACGCAACATGTACACAACGCCACATGTACACCACACCACTTGTACAATGTGTACACAATACCATATGTACACAACGCCACGTGCATGACATGTACATGACACTACATGTATGAACCACCACATGCATGACATGTACACAACATTACCTGCACATAACACCACATATACGACATGTACACAACACCGCATGCACACAACACCACTTGTACAATCATGCACACAATACCATATGTACATAGCACTACATGTACAAGATTCAAAAAATACAATATGTACATAGCACTACATGTACAACATTCAAAAAATACAATATGTACATAGCACTGCATATACATCATTTACATAACACCATATGTACACAACATTTCATATCCAACATGCGTACAACACCATATACACAGCACTGGATATCCATCATACACACACTACAATATGTACGCAACACCACATATCCAACATGTACATAGCACAATCTATACCCGGCATTGCATATGAAAGATTCACACAACACTATCTATACCACCCTATACATAACATTGCATAAACAACATGTACGCACACTATAGATACACCACACCACATGCGCACACATCACAGATGCAACATGTATAACATATAAAACATATGCAAAAATTTTTACCACACATCCAAAACCACACTGCCTCTACCAAGCAACCTTTCTTCCAATGTCTTATCCATGCTTGTCCCAACATGTCGTAGACCACACTACTTTCATTGTCCTGATGTATCCTTCAGTGTTACCTATCATAACATAAACATAGGCATAATACAAGCATACCATATCAATTCATATCCACATGATTGACCTCATATATTTGTCATGACTACCCTTCCCACTTGATTCATCATAAACCAAGAACCTCTTCACACCATTCTTCTGCATAAGAAATCATTCCTCGACAAGAATGATCCCTGGTGTCCCTGTCATACAATGAAATACATACATACATGTATACATATCAACATCAAGATAAAACAATCATGATCCCTGATGACCCTGTCAGATAAAAACATACGTACATACATATATCCATATAAACATTAGCATAAAGCAATCATGATCGATGATGACCTTGTCAGACATGACATACATACATACATACATGTATACATATATATACATCAACATAATCATGATCACAACATAAATACTAGATATCATAAGGTCAAGGTTAAGAGAGCTCTCTTTATTTGTTCACAACATGCATGACATTGAGAACAACAGTTCCCAACATAGCCAAGCCATATCATGCCTCAAATCCATTCACCTTACCTTTCTTTATTACCTTTCTCGTGATTTTCTTGCCATAGTCCATTTACACCAATGGACCAAACTAATCCAATTGGTTGTCATACTCTTGCCTTCAACTAGCCTTATACATGCACTAACTTCATCGAAGTCTTACATTGCCTACTGGATTTCTTTTAGCTCTCCCTAGGGTCCACTAACTTTCCTCTTTTCCCAACCAATTCCCAAGACTCAAAACTTAAAAGGCAAGACCAAGAAGAAAACAAGAAGAAAACCATGGAAAACCAACAAAAAGACAACACCAAAAACAAAGTGACATGGCCATACACAAGACATAAACAAAACCAAAATCAAGCACAAAAAATTGAAAAATACCAAAAGCACAAGACTGACAATAGACAACATGACTCACTCCCATGGTTCCCAAGGCAAGATCAACTCGATCCTTCTTTAGGATTTCATGGAAACCTCCTTTTCCATGTAACTCCCTACATCACACTATCATAAACACATACTTTTCAGTGTATAAATAAATATAACAATATACTAGTTGGCTTACCTTGTTATTCCAAGCACGTTGCCTTGTAGCTGAACACATTTGTGCCATGTCTCAAGGGACTCCAATTCCCTTGACAAATCTAGCTATAACTAAACACCAGCTGTTATACCTATAAAATACATTTCCATGAATATGACACATCCACATAATTTTAGACAAACTAGGGTTAAGAAGACTTCTTATTTGCAAAGCAGTCATTCATTTGGAGTTAGCGTTTCCAAACATAACCAAAGGAGTCCTTGCCCAATTCCTTTCGTTTACCTTTTTACCTTGTTGCAATCGAGGTTTACATGTACTGTCACATCACCCAAATTTTAGTTATATTAACACATCAATTGTTACCTTGTCATGCTAATACCAAGCATGTTTCTTGCAACTATTTACACATGTCAACCACATGTTCCAAATATCAAGACAATCATATCTATCGATTTGAAATCAACCTTTACCAAGACTAACAATCATGTCATAACCCATAGTCAACTTGATCCAGGTGGATGTTGGTGGGCACCCACCTATCCCACTTGGACCCCCACAACTGTCCCTGTCAGTCTTTCAGTTTCCTTATTTGTACCGCAATTTACTATTTTTAGCAGTTTTTCGGGTCCTAAACTTTCGGAGCCGTTTTGAGGCCCTAAACGATGCTTTTTTGGAAAACTGAGAGTAGCATGGGTCCTTTGATGGATGGCTCTCTTCCAAAAGTTGTAGTCCTCAGATAGATCTTTCTAACAAGGTATTGTGTGCATCAAACGGAGATCGTATGCCAAAGTTACGACCTCAGGAAGTTGATGTACCAATTTACCCAAATGCGGCCCACAGTTTGGCATTTCATCTCCTAGGGTTAGGTTTTTGGATGTTTAGGGGTTTCCATCATTTCTCAACAATAAATAGGCCTTCGAGCCTCATTGTAACACAGTTCAGAAGCATGTAGCCGCCACACCTATTCTCAGAGATAAGCTACCATCACCCTAGCTGTTATATTTCGATTTCTGTTTGTAAGCATATTTTAGTATTTTACATTAATGAAATGAAGTATTATTTATGTTGCATATCTATATTTATGGTTATCTCTGTAATTTGTTGCATTACTATTTAAATCTGGATTAGTGGTATCAGAGGGTTTGCTCTTTCTTTGTTTTTCTTTGCATGTCCCCAACAAGGTTAGGGTATAAGGAGTTAGGGCTTGAACTGGTCGAACCTTTGCAAGACTAGCCTCACAAATCCCGATGGCCTCCCATGGAAGGTGAAAATAAAGATGAGGGGTTATGAGATCCTATCAAAATATTGCTCGAAGAAGCCCTCGAGTGACAAAGGAACGCGATGATGGAAAACTTTTCCCAGACAAATGGTTAAATCTAATAGAAGGGTATTTTTCTGGTCATGATTTTTCTAGTTGGGAAAAGATTATTTTCGCTCTTATCAAAGTAGCCCCCCATGTCAAGGACTAGTGGGAAACCTATTGTGAGTAGAAGGATGAAAGTACGAGCTCACTACTTTCAGCCGCACCCACTTGGAATTCATTCTAGGATGCCATCAAGGAGCAGTACTACCTTGTCAAAAGCTATGAGGACAAATACATAAAGTGGACCATGCTATGGTAGGGAAGGGACTAAGATGTGCCAGAGTTCACAAACATTTTTCATACCCTTCGCACACAGTTGACTATCAATGATTCTAAGCTACATTTCATACACAAATACCATGATTGCCTACACAAGTACATTTAGGAAGAGATGGAGTTCCTAAACATCTTATCACTTAGCACAACATACCAATATGATGTCAAAATCGAACAAAATTTTAAACAGAAGAAGAGAGACTTTGGAACTGCAAATCCAAAGCAAGGGAAAGGCTTCCCCAAACCGTAGAACCAAGGACAAAGCTAAGACAGGGCAACCCAAGACAACACATAGAAGCCACAAGAAAATAACAACACCATGAAGTTGAAGGACATAGGAAAGTGGTGTGAGTTCCATAAGAGCCCCACTCATAACACAAGTGAGTGTCGGATCAAGCAGTCGTTGGTGGCCAAGTTGAAGGCTTTAGAATCATATGCATGTTTCGACCCTAAGTTAGAACCCAACAAGGGGAATGGTAAAGGGAAGTAGATCATTGATGTGGAGCCCAGCGGCATTGTTGCCACCGCCAAGATCAAGAAGAATGAGCCCGAAGATCTAAAGGAGGGGGAGCATCTTTTCCACTCACAGATCTCCAAGATCTCCGAGTCCACCAGTAGTGCCACCTTCCCTACAGCATCAAGCCCTTCACAGATGAGGTATTGTGTGATGTTGCACCTCTTGATGTTTGTGATGTACTATCAGGCCAACCATACTTATGGAGGTGATATGTTGTGTATGAGTCAAGGCCTTGCACTATTATTATTTCTTTGGGCAATTCATTACACAGGATACCAGAGGTAGCCCTACCTACCACCACCTCTTTAATCACTACTAAGAAATGCAGCAAGCTCATCTCCTAGACTAAGAAATTCATTTTCTGTCTAGTTCGCTCCCAAAGTAAGGGGAAGATCGTCGCCACATCCATGACCCTTGTGAAGGGTTACTCCATTTAGCAATAGAAAAAGATGGATATGGTCATGACAGAATACAGGAACATCTTCTCCTCATCCATAGGGGTACCATTGCACTGTCATGTCAAGCATTCATTCGATCTGACTCCTAGAGAACCTCTACCCAATGGGTTGATATATCACCGCTCCATTCTAGAAATTTCCAAGTACAAACAGTGACATGATCAACATCAGGTACCACACAAGTTTCAAGTGGGCAATAAAGTTTGGTTGCATCTACAGAAATACCACATTACAAGAGCCCATCAGAAGCTAAGACCACTCCAACATGGTCCTTACACCATTACCAAGGCTATGGGAAACAATGTTTTGGAGCACAACATTCCCCCATTCCTTTGATTACAACGAGTGTTTAATGTGGAATACCCTCGACCATGCTTACCACCATTACTGGACACATCAAAGATTGCAAAACAACTCACCAGGGACCAAGTTCAGTAGATGGAGGAACTCAATGCAATTGGGACCATTGCTTCCTAAGGGGGAAGGAATGATCTAGGTGGATGTTGGTGGCCACCCACCTATCCCACTTAGACACCCACAACTATCTCTATCAGTTTTTCAGTTTCCTTATTTGTAGCACAATTTACTATTTTTAGCAGCTTTTCAGGACCTGAACTTCTGGAGCTGTTTTGAGGCACTAAACGGTAGTTTTTGGGAAAACTGGGAGCAACATGGGTCCATCGATTGATGTTTCTCTTCCTTAAGTTGTAGTCCTCAGATAGATCTTTCTAGCAAGGTATTGTGCACGTCAAACGAAGATCGTATGCCAAAGTTATGACCCCGGAAAGTTGACGTACTAATTTACCCAAACGGGGCCCATAGTTTGGCGTTTCATCTCCTAGGGTTAGGTTTTTGGATGTTTATGGTTTTCCATTGTTTCTAAACAATAAATAGGCCTTCAAGCCTCACTGTAACATAGTTCAGAGGCATTTAGCCACCACATCTCTTCTCAGAGATAAGCTACCATCGCCCTAGCGAGTTTATTTCCATTTCTGTTTGTAAGCATATTTTAGTATTTTACATTAATGAAATGAAGTATTATTTCCATTGCATATTTGTATTTATGGTTATCTTTGTAATTTGTTTCATTCCTATTTAAATCCAGATCACAACTCATAGTCATTAGACATAATAGTATAACTATCACTTATTACACTCAAGTACATATCAACTATCTGAACACATGTGTTAGTACAATCATATTAAAACAATATCATTTGAAAACATACTTATATCATTCAAGTAATCAAACATTCAGACAAACTATAAACGTAACATGTTAGAGAAATCAACTAGACAAAATAATAGACACAAAACACTCAAACAACAAATAGAAGACATAATCGAACGATCAAGCACCAAATATACAACATAATAAAAGTCATACCTTAATGTATCTTAGGGGAGGCTATCTTGTCTGCACAATTAAACTAGATTAGCACGATACAACTTCATGACAATTCAACTCAAATATAAATAAGGTCATGATATCCATAATAGTCACTATCTAACATGTTCACATCATAAACTCATAAACATTTATCATTCATACATAATAATCACATCTGCACAGTCAATCTAGATTAGTATGACATAATATCACAAGATACTAACTCATACCTGAATGTCATAACCCTAACCATTTTCATAGACCAATCTAAATTAGTATGATACAATAACATAAAGATATTAATGTAATAACCCTAATCATAAAGTTACTATCATATAACAACAAGAAGTTATATATCATTCTCATCAACAACATATAATCTAATCATCAAGCTAACTATCATATAACAACAAGAAGTTAACCTATAACATACTCATCAATAACATATAACATGATCATCAATTTGTCTAACCTAAAACAACAATATAAATGCATACAACCAAATGTTACTATCATTCATGACTATCTTACACATGTGCATATGACTACAATCGACTAGCATCTATCATGTATGTAACAATAAAATCAATAAAATAAAATACATACACATAACCATAATGCATATAACAACCCTTCACCTACATAACTACATGTCCAACATACAAAATTGTATGAAGACATGCTCTTGCCTCAAGGTCTAATGCTGCAACTTCACTTTGATGATATGCATCTCCTACTCTATCTCAGCCAACATATTAGCATCATAACATACCAATATCATCATGATAAACTAATTGCATAAAATAACCTCATTCACAGTGACATTCACCATGAAAATGCATGCATAACAACATATAGACACTGACATGCCTAACAAATGCATATACAACCATACACTCATGATGACACATTCCACAAAAACGCCATCAACCTTCACATGGCAACATCACTAATAGCATGATCAACACCATGCAAATTCAACAGACACATGAACTACAAGCATAAGGAACACATATCGAACTGACATAAGTGCATGAACAACACACCGCCCATCTAGTTTGAGGGTTGAACCATGCTCTAATACCACTTTGTAACACCCTCCTCTCACATCTACCCAAGTAACTGGCAAACTAGGGTAAACATGTGACGAGAGGCTACTATGATGGGATTCAACTTCATTTTTGAGCTTAAGGAAGTGGAATTGGTAGAAACACAACATACAAACCTTCGACATCAGCAACACAACTCCCAAGAACCATCCTAACCTCTCAGGTAACCAGCCCTTGGCTCCCACTAATTTTTTAGACCAATTAACTCCCATACTCTCCCATGATATGGGCATGCCTGCATCTAGAGGGTTCTGAATGCTCCGACAACATGGTATGCCAGTGTCTAAGGAATATTTTTCTTAGTGTTGTGCTAGTGTCCCCAGGATTTCAGCCACTTTTAAAGACCTATAGCCCAGGTCACTGCCCATAACTAAATGACACCTTCAGAACAAAAATATAATAAGGGAATGATTATACAAATGAAATTACTTAAACAAGCCTTTGAATAGACCCCTACTAGCCATGAGAGGAATTTCGTCAAACATATCACAAATATGTAATCTACAAGTGTAAACAATAGATTTAAGCATAGG
>APFE030745372.1:0-28789 GCA_000404065.3 Pinus taeda
AAAAGCCTTGTGAGGGACATTGGTCTATTGCAAAAAGAGTTCTAAGGTACTTGAAGGGAACTCAAGACTTTGGAATCAAGTATACATAGGTGGAAGACTTTAGCTTGATTGGATACTCCGATTCAGACTTCGATGGAGAAAAAGAAACTAGGGTATCTACTTCAGGATATGCTATGAGTCTTGGATTAGGAGTTGTCTCTTGGAGATCACAAAAATAATTAGTTCCAACAGATTCCACAACAAAAGCAGAATATGTGGCAGCAGCTGAAGGAACAAAATAAATGTGTGGATTAGGAAAATTCATGAAGATTTGCAGGTAAAACAGGTACAATCAACTCCACTCATAATTGACAATACCTCTGCAATAAAGTTGGCCAAGAACCCAAAGTTCCATGATCAAATGAAGCACATCAATACTAAATATCATTTTATTTGACATCATGTTGAGTCCAAAACAATCCATCTCCGTCATTGTTCCATAAATGAGCAAATTGCAGACATCTTCACCAAAGCACTTGGAAGAGAAAAGCTTGAACGATTTAGAATGATGCTTGGACTCAGCAACATCCCTTTAGATTAAGGAGGGGGAATGTTGACACCTAATCCTTTTGATTGGGTGAATATAATGTAAATAGATAAATAAATAATATGAACAGTCATCAGGAGATGAATTGAATAGTCTCTCCCTCATGTATTTAATGAAGACCTACCTGAAGGAATACACATGAATTATTTTTTCCTTGAGGAGTTACTACCTGGCTTGACAGAATAGATGTGCATGTAAGCTAGCAAATCAAGGCAAGAACCGTTCTCACCAATTTTCTCAAGTATCTTGAAAGGCCCATACCTTATTGGCTTTAGCTTCTTACCTTCACCTTGCATTCTGTCTTTGTTGATGTACAACCAAAATTAATCACCAACTTGGAAGCTATGCTCAATTCGATGCTTATCACGCCTTTCCTTGTACTTGGCCTGGCTCTTTTCCAGCTATTCTTGCATTGCCTGGTGAATTTCTTGGATTTGTTCAATGAACTTGGTTGCTTTGTCCATGTCACTGTGTCCATCAACTACTATGTCTTTTCCAAAGACAAAATCCAAGGGATACCATGGTGTAAAACCGAAACAAGTCTCAAAAGGAGATTTATGTGTAGAAGAGTGCTTAGCATGGTTAGAAGCATGTTGCACATAACACAAATGTTCATCCCAAAGTTTGTGATGCTTTCTGCAATAGCCCTTGAGCAGCTAGATCATTGTCCTATTGACCACTTCTATTTGGCCATCTATTTGTGGATGAAAGGTTGTGCTCTTCTTCAGTCTGGTGTCCATCAATTCCCGTAGAATTGACCAAACATCCCAACAAATCGGAAATCTCGATCAAATACAATGGAAGTGGGTAACCCAAAACAAACCCATACATGCTAAAAGAAAAACTTCACTATGTGTTTAGCTGTAATCTACTTGTTATAAGGTATTAGAATACACATTTTGCTGAACTTGTCCATAATAACATATAAATATTCATGACCTTTTCTAGATTTTGGCAATCCCCAAACAAAGTTCATGGAAACACTTTCCCAAGGATGAGAAGGAACTAGTAGTGGAGTGTACAAGCCTAATTTTCTATTGTTGGGCTTGCTTTTAGCACACATGGTACACCATTTAGTATATCTAGACCGTTTCATGCATTCTTGGCTAATAACAGAACCTTTGCAGTTGTGAAATTGTTTTACTTACAACAAAATGACCTGATATAAGAGAAGTATCTGCTTCCCAAATTATGTTAACTCTTTTAGTTTGTGGAATGCATAACTTTCCCAAATGATACAAAAGTTGGTCCTTAACATAATAATCCAATTCTTCTACTTGTTTGCCATGATTTAAAGTTGCATATACATCTTTAAAATCTATATCTTGAGCATATTGTTCAATGTAGCTTTCATGCATTACTGAGTTATGCTTAAGTATAGTAGATGAATTTATGATTGATCTAGATAACATATATGCAACCTTATTGTGTATGCCCTTATTATATCTAATGAATAGGTAAAATTGCTATAGAAAACCCATCCACCTATAGTGTCTTAATTGCTGCAATTTAGATTGTGAGTGCAAATATTGAAGTGGTTGATGGTCTGTATGGATGATTGTTTCTTTTCCCATTAAGTAATGTTTCCACTTTTTCACACTCTGTACTAATTCATACAATTCTTTATCATATGTGGGACAATTAACTACTATAGAATTAAATGTCTTAGAATGATAGCATATGGGTTTACCATGTTGCATTAACACTGCTCCCATGGCATAGTCACTAGCATTGGTTTCAATCTCAAATGCTCATTGAAGATCTAGCAGTGCTAAAACTGGTGTTGTACTAATTTTTTCTTTTAAGGTGTCGAGGGATTTCTACTGTTTTCCTCCCCACTGAAACACCTTATTCAATCTTCTTAAAGCATGTAAGGGAGCTTCAATCAAGGAAAAGTTAGCAATAAACTTTTTCCAATATTGATGCTCCTAGCAAAATCCTAACTTCTATATAAAATTTGGGTTTAGGCTAGTTCACAATGACTTCAACCTTAGAGGGATCTATCTTCAATTCACCACCCCATACAATATGACCCAAATAATTTAAAGATGTTTTGATGAATTCACATTTTGACAATTTCACATAGATATTTTATCTTTTCAAAACATCTAAAGTCTGCTTTACATGCTTCAAATGTTCTTCCCATGTTTTACTAAAAACAAGAATCTCATCTAAATATACAATTACAAAATCATCAATAAAAGGCCTGAGTACATCATTCATAACTCTCATGAAAGCGGCAAGAGAATTAGTTAAGCCAAAAGGCATAACTAGCCATTCATACAACCCTTGCTTTGTTTTGAAAGTAGTCTTCCATGCATCTTGTTCTACTACTCTGACCTGATGATAGCCACTACACAAGTCCAACATGGAAAATTAAAATTCCTCTTTCAGCTGATCTAATAGATCATCAATGCGAGGAAGAGGATAATGATTCTTGATTGTTATTTTATTCAGTGCTATGTAATCAATGCACATCCTCCATGAACCATCTTTCTTTCTCACTAACACAAGTAGATATCTACATGGTGATGTTCTTGGTCTTATGAACCCTTTATCAAGCATCTCCTATACTTGCTTCTTGATATTGTCATTCTCTAAAGAGGATAACATGTACATTCTAATGCTAGGAAATGGAGCATCTTGCTACAAATGAATATCATGTAATATTTCCCTTTTGGGTGGCAGACCTTTAGGTTCTTGAAATAGGATATCATATTCTAAAACAACTTTAACTAAAACATATTTCTGTTTAGCATCACAGCATTTAGATACATTGGTTTTATCAGGGCTCTTTTCCTTTACAACCATTAGTAAAAATTGCTTGCATGAATTTACAACTCTTTTCATCTACCCTGAGTTTATGAGAGTGTAATTGTTTTTGAGTTTATGAGCTCTTACAATATATTTTATTCCATGTTTGGTGAGTTGATAATTATTTTCAGCTCTATAGAAAGTGGCCTTTTTATCATACAAGTAAGGACTTCCTAAAATAATACCACATATATCCAAGGGAATTATATCTAACTCAACCTCATCTACAAATGCTGACACAATAACAAACCTAAGTTTACATTGTCTAGTCACTTGTAGCTTTGCTTTATCACATAGCCAACCTAATGGATATGGCTTCTTGTGAGGTGTGGGTAGTAATCCTAACTTCTTTACAGTTGCTTCAGAAATCAAGTTTACTTGTGATCCACTATCAAATAAAGTATCAGTTTTTTTATGCTTGGAAATAACTCTAATATGAAAAAGGTCATGTCTTTTCCTCTCATTTTCTTCATTATCAATAGATTGTGTAGAATTGCTAGTAGATGCTTCAGAATTTTTACCTTTTATACCTGTAGCTCTAAATGTTGTTTCATCACTTGAGTCTGACCCCAAACCTTTCTGAATAGCAGCAACCGTATTCTTCTTCTTACCACCAAACTTTTTGGGTTTCAGCTCCAGATGCAAAGACCGGTAGTGTTCATCATCATGTCCATCCTTCTTCCACTGAGTGCATGAAGTTTTGTCTTTCTGTACAACATTTTCCTTCCTCTCTTTCCATCTCAGCTTCTTCTTTTCCTTATTTTTGCTTGCAAAGGGTTTTGATGATCCCCCAATCTCTGGGTTCACATTCATGCCTCTAGCCTCTAGATGTGTAGCTTGAACAAATACATCATCTAGGCTAGTGGGGTTAAACATGAGAATGGTGTGCTTCAAACAGCTATATAGACCACCTATATACTTCAATAAAGTTTCTGGTGAGTTTAGAGAAATACCTAGAATTAAAGCTCTTTTTCTAAATTCCTGGGTATAGCTTTCTACACATTGCCCCTTTAATTGGCAAAGAGTTTGTGAACTCATCATTGCTCGCTGCATATAATCTAGTAGATAAAATTGTTTTTTAATGGCAGAAACAAATTCACTCTAGGTAGAAATAATTTTACCATGCTTCTTCAACTCAGCTTGTGTCCTGCCTTCCCACCACACTAGGGCATTTACAAATTCACTCTAGGTAGAAATAATTTTACCATGCTTCTTCAACTCAGCTTGTGTCCTGCCTTCCTACCACACTAGGGCAGTTGAATTTTACTCCTTTCTGAATCAATTTTCTGCACCCTGGAATACACATCAATCTCTCTAATCCAGTTATCTAGCTTTTATGCATTTAATTCTCCATCATAGATTCGCAAATCAAATTTTACATCTAATTTAATCAAAGATGTTTTCTTCTTTTTCTTTTCAGGGCTAGAAGGAGGTGTTGATGGAGGAGGCTCTTCCCCTTTTCCTTTGCCTTCTGAATGGGTACCTAGAAGAGGTTCCACTACTCCCTTGCCTTGTTCAGTGTTGAGGTGCTTTCACCTCAATCCTTCATAAATTCCCGATACATTTCTTCCACCATGGCTCTCATGGTCATGAAACTATCCATGAACTCAGATTCTAATTCCAATGGTACTTCTTCAACCATTCTCCTCTGAGCGTAGACTCTTCCAATCTCTGGATTAGTCTCAACAATATCTCCTTCTCCTAGTTTGAGCTTTGACCTAGTTAGCATTCAACAATCTAGCACAAGCTTGTCTAACCTTAGCAAACCTAAAGATCTGATACAACCTGATATGAAAATATGATGATATTAGATTTCTTTTAAGGTATTATAGATTCATGTCCATGGATTTGCCTATATTTCTTAGTGTAATAGATCGATAAGATTGTGAATAATATACACAATTGAGGAGTTAAAAAACATAATAGAAAACCACACATAAACACAAAAAGTTTAATATGGAGTTCACCCAAAACTCTTGGGCTAGGTCTCTTGGTCTAGCCTTCAGTGTTGACCTCTGTATGATGTCTTCAAGAGTAGAGTTTTACAAATTGTGAGCTCAAATTGAGCCTCAACACACAGATACAAAACATTAGGAGTTTTCTTGAATCCCTCAAGCCTCTCTGAGTACACAGACTCTTTACTTTACTCTGTCTCTATTTTCTCTGTCTCAGTACTACTTCCTCTCTGTCACTATCAATGTGTGTCTTTAAAGCCAATCGACGCTATCTATTCATTTCCCCTTCTTGGGTTCTCTGGCTCCAGGCCTCTATCCGATCGAATTCCCTTTTGAGCGTTAGCAATCATTGCATAACGTCTTCAGGGAAGGTGGCCACCTATTCTACAATGGAAGGGGCCATTGGGCCTTTGAAATCCCCAAAAATAGTGCTTTCTGTTTACATAGAGAAACACTGTAAAACATAGGAAAAATCCACCAAATCATTGTTTATTAGACTTTAAATATTATGAACTCAACCCTATATTTCATCAAGTATGCCTTTAAATTGCTATTGCATGTCGCTAATGCATGTTCTATGGTTGCCCTTTGTATTTGAAAAATACTTAAAAACATTGAAAATTCGAGGAAATGGATAATATCAGATATGAAATGTTATATACTCGCATCTATAAGTTCTATCGAGTCTAGATATATATATCGCAAGTCGTGTATGTATTGGCCCCACTCTGTGGTGTTGCTTCGATGAAATATTGCGATATCGCAATCGCAAGTGGCATGGTCTTTGATCCTCCATAAGCCTTTCCCTTTGTGTTTTGCCGATGTCATATCACAATTCAACTTGGGCCATCGATCTGTGTACTTGATCGATTTTCCTCGTTGACTGCGCTAATCATTGTCGCAATTTTTATGTGGTAGCCTCCGATAGCTTCTGATAGCCTCTGCCAATTGTAATATGTCGATCGGATCTGGACTGATGATCAGCCAGATCTTACTACTCTTGTGCATCACTGTCCAAGCCTCCGATAACTCTATTTTTGGTCATTTCGTTGTGTTTTTCACTTTCGATAATGTAATCTACCATCTCTAAGAGTTCTTATTTTGCGATAGTTTTGATCTTTAGAAGACTTTGAAGGCTTAGAGGGTTTTCTAGGATCCATTTTTTATCACCCACCATATGTCCTCACACATTTTCTAGGTAAAGTGCATGAAGATCCAGACTCCTTTTTACTCGAATTTGATATACTATGTAGAAGTTATGATTACTCTTCAAATTTCCAGAAGCTAAAAAGTTTCCCAACAACTCTCAAGGATTCATCTCTATGCTGGTTCATGGGACTAGGAGGGAATACTATAGCTTCTTGGGAACAAATGAAGAGGCTACTTTTTAACAAATATTAGGAATGTTGCAAGACTAGAGAAATGGAGGATTAGATTTTCACTATTGCGCAAGGAGAGGATGAGAACTTGGAAGATTATTTAGAAAGGATTTTATATATTCTTCAAGGGTAGAAACATAAATTTGATCTAAGTAGCACAAGAACCTTATTTCTATGAGGACATACAGATGATTCTAAAAAGAATTTGAATTTGTTAGCACAAGGAGATATTGTTCAGAAGATTTTTGATCAAATTTGTGAGTTGTGCAGGATGTTCTCATGAAATCAATTTAGATTTGGTAAAGGAATCAGGGGTAACTCTAAAAATAACATATTTGGATCTACAAATGCTATGATTATTGATTTGGAAAATAAAATGGATAACATGAAAACTAAAATTATGAACATCGTTAGCAAGCATATAGATTCTTTGAAATTTCAGCAGAAATTAATAGAAGAACAACAAACATTTTCTATTTATTGTCCAAAGTGTAGAAAAAAACATCTTTTACATGAATTTCCTCTAGATGTTAAGAGTGCTAATAATTGTGTAATATGTGTAGGGAAACATCCTACCGATGGATTCCCTTCTATACCAGGATTAAAGGTAGCATTCGAAGTAGAGAATTTAGAAATGGAGCCATTGTACACTATGGTAGCATTGAAATCATGGCCACATGTAGGTACATGTATGGTTCACGAAGCTGCGCCATTTCTTTCTAGTCATACTGCACCACACTATTCCCATCAAAACATAAATTACCCTCAGTCTTGGCAGCATGGGAGTCATTTATACTATGGGGAATCTCCCCCTCCTTAGCAACAAGGATGGAGGGGACCACCACACCCTCATTATTCTCATTCCATACCTACAAAGCCATATCCTACACAGTATGTGCCATATTCCGTGACACAATCTACATTGATAACAACTTTGCCTCAACAGACTTAGTCTATGCCACCATTGGCATTACCACCACCTTTTAGACCACCTCAATTTCCTGCACAACCAATGCCTAACTCAAATAATAAGGTGGTGCAAATGATTCATTCTATCAGACCACTTCCTTTCTCTATTTATCATACTATACCAATTTGGGTTAATGACCACTAGCTGAGATAAGGATAATAAATCTAGAGAAAAAAATAGAAACAACCTACAATGATTATTGAAGAGAAGAATGAGGAGGAAACTCCTAATCTTCTAAACAATGATGTCACTATTCAACCTATTCCCACATGATCAGAGCCCTTATCCTTTTCTTCTAACCAAGCTCGCTTTCAAGATAGGCTAGTTATGGAGTTCCATTTTAAAATGACAGGGAGGAAGAGAGTTGAGCCTCGTACTCTCCAGTTTGTTGGAAAAGTGGGTGAGTTAAGGACATGATGTGCTCAAATGGAAAAATATATCGATCCTTGAAACCCAGTTGTCTCTGTTCATATAGGTGATATACTTATCCCCAATTTATTAATATGCCTTGGAGAAGCCATCAACAACACGACTAGGAAAATAATGGAACAAATTTGATTGAAACACATTCCTCCTACCCCCACTATGCTTGAACTTGTCTATAGATCTAAAATTAAGCCAGATAGTGTGCTGGATGATGTAGTTGTCTTGATCGATTCGTGGGAGTAACCTATTGGTTTTATTGTATTATAACCAAAGATTCCTATTGGGGGACATCCTTTGATCTTGGGATGTCCCTAGCTTGCCACAACATATGATTATATATGATGTTGCTCAAGTGATATGTATATCTCTCATGGGGATGTTAGGAAAAGGTCACTTCGTATCCACCTACCAGATCTATTTAGGAACTTCAAGATGCTTTATGGTTAGATTATGATAGTAGTAATGAAGAGACTCTCTCCCATTCTTTGATCCATCAGTATACATAGTCGACTGGGGGCAAGATCTCAGATTTCCTAAACAAACTAGACACTATGCAAAACTTTGAATCACTTCATCGAATATTTACTCTAGGTTTCCAGGAAAGTTGTGACTCCTAGTATTTATCTTCATCAATGGAGAGTTTAGTATTCACCACAAGTATTTGCGTGTTCAATACTACTATTGTTGAGATTAGTCCATCAAAATCTTTACACATTAGCTCAGACGTGGACCCATTTGAACAAGAGCATCTTCTAAGTTTGTTACGAGACTACCTTGATGCCTTTGCATGGATTTATGAAGACATTAAGGTCATCCCTCCTGAAACCTATACTCATCATATTTACATTTAGGAAGGAGTCTAACCTATTTGACAACCCCAAAGGTGAATGAATCCTGCACTAAGATAAATTGTTAAAGAAAATTACAAAAGCTCTTAGATGTCAGTTTTATCTATCCTATATCCGATAATTGGTGGGTTGCTCAATTGGTGATAGTCTCGAAGAAGGATGGGATATGGCGCATTTGCATTGTATAGAGAATTGAACAAAACCACTTTCAAGTAATACTTCCCTCTTCCCTTCATTGATAAGGTGTTAGATACCCTTGCTAGTAAAAAGTACTTCTCATTTTTAGATGGCTTTAGCGAGTATAACCAAATACAAATGACCCGAGGATCAAGAAAATACTACTTTCACTTGTTTGTGGGAGACATTCACCTATCGAGTTCTCCCTTTTGGACTTTATAATGCTCTAGTCACTTTTGAGAGAGTAATCTTGGCTATATTTGCTGATGTTGAGTGTGTAGAAGTTTATATAGATGACTTTTCAGTGTTTGGTGATTATTTTCAGGAGGCCCTCCAAACTTTAGGGAAAGTACTCAGTCAATGTCAAGAATATTTCCTTGCTTTGAGTGATACGAAATGCAGATTATTGTGAAAAGTAGGGGTGTTTCTTAAACATCTTACTTTTGATAAGGGTATCCAAGTCGATCTAGCCAAAATGGAATTTATGATATGTCTTCCTGCACCCAAAACACAAATGAAAGTGAGAGGATTCCTTGGAAATGTGCGTTATTGCCATAGATTCATTGAAAGTTTTCTATGATAGCTTCCACTTTTTTTCAATTATTAGCTAAAGAGATTTTGAGGCTTTGAAGGAAAAACTAATACATGCACCAGTCCTGAGGGGGCCTAATTGGTCCCTTCCATTTCATCTTTCTCCTGATGCCTCAAACACAACCATTGGTGCAGCCTTAGAACAAGAAGAAAATCAACAAACCTATGATATCTAATTCATTAGTAAAAACTTGTCATCAGCTGAATTAAATCACATAGTAACTGAGAAAGAGTTTCTAGCTGTAGGTTTTGTTATTAATAAATTCAGACACTACATTACATGATATGAGCTAGTTATACATACCAATCATTCCGCCCGAAAGTATTTAATGCACAAACCTTTGACTAGTGGTAGGATAACTAGGTGATTACTTTTACTACAACAATTCAATGTTACTATAATCGATAGGCTAGGAAAATAAAATGTAGCAGCAAACTATCTTTATAGATTAAATAATCCCGACGAAGTAATTCTTGTAGATGATTCATTTCCTGACAAACATTTTTTTGTTGTTTCAAAAAATGTTTCTTAGTTTGCCGATATACCTAATTATCTTGTCACAAAAAAAACACAACTCACCTATCCTCGAGAGAGGCGGAAAACCATCCAAAAAAGTGCTTCATATTCCTCGATTCGGGGAGACCTCTTCTACATTGGACTTGACCTTATTATCCGTAGATGTGTAAGGGAAGAGGAAGTGTTTGATATTCTAAAGGCTGTCCATGATGAATCTTGTGGGGGCCATTTTTCTCACAAACAAAAGAATTTGATATTTTGAAAGTTGCCCATAATGATCCTTGTGGGGGCCATTTTTCTCAAAAAATCACTACATATAAAATTCTTTGTATTAGATACTTTTGGCCTTCCTTATTTAGAGATGTCAAACAATATGTCAAGAGTTGTGATAATTTCCAGCGAATGGACCAACCTGGTCAGGTTGATGAAATGCCATTGTGTCCTCAAGTCATATTAGAACACTTTGAAAAATGGGTCATTGATTTTGTAGTACATATAACTCTGACATCTTTAAACAAAAGACTTATCTTGGTTTGCAAATATTTTGTAACAAAATGAGTAGAGGCTAGAGTTGTTCCTTTTTCTACTGAAAAAGATGTTGTTGATTTCTTATTTAATGAAATTTTTACATCATTTGGTGTTCCAAGGGAAATTTTTACTGATAATGGATCTTAGTTTGTTTCTAATTTGGTAAAATGAATTATAGATCAATACAAGATTAGTCACAGGAAATCAATGTCGTACCACCCGTAGGAAAATGGATAGGTAGAGACCACCAATAAAGTGATCGAATCCATTCTTACCAAAACGGTGAATCTCCATAAGAAAGATTGGGAAAATAGATTACCATAAGCATTGTGGGTCTATAGAACTATCTAGAGAAATAGCATGGGTCATACATCGTATGAGCTGGTGTACGGGAAGCAGGTCTTGTTACCGATTGAGTTCCAGATTCAAACTTTTAGGGTTGCAGTCCAGTTGGGTTTATATCTCTCGGAAGCACAACAATAATGTATTTTGAAATTGAACGAACTTGATGAAATCAAGAATTTTTTTGTTCAACAAATTATATTGATGCAGCAAGAACGTAGCAAGTGGCATGATAGGTTGATTAGAAGGAAGCAATTCCAGCTGGGTAAGTGGGTACTCCTCTATGATTCAAAGTTTAAAAATTTTAAAGAGAAGCTTTGTGCACGCTGAATGAGATGATATGACGTAGTTAAAGCTTACAAGAATGGAGTAGGATATGTTTGACAATTGATGGATGGGAAGTTGTCTTCTTGGTGAATGGGCATAGAATCAAGACGTATTTTCAGCCCACCACTAAGAAAAATTTTATGCAACAAATTCAATGGCAATCATATTTGAAGATGGTAGGTGGTGACACCACCTTTATTGTGAGTTTTTATTTTCTCTTTTCCCAACAACAATAATAATAAATCAGAAATAAATATAATAAAAGAGAGAATATATATATAATATATAAAACACATGACTATTAAAATCAGCTTGCTTGCACAATCATGTAAGAATCTGCTTGAAAACCAGCTTGCTGGTGGGAAAATCAATTCTTTTAATAAAATGGGATGTTACTTGACCATGATATATGACTATTTCTTCACTGAGAAGAAGCAGGTTCCCAAAGGGTTTCTGGTGATAGCAGAAAAAACTGGAAGGAATTAAGCCCTTTCCACGTCGATGGAAAATAGTATGGAAAATTTTATTTAAGTGACACAAAAATCCCACTACAGTTAAGATATTCGGGATAGATATTATTCGACAAAGACATCTTTTGCTTAAGGTAAAATAGTTAGTCCTTCTTCTTATCCTGTTTTCTTGATATCCCTTCTATTTATTCTCTATTTCCTAAATTAAATATTCCTCATATTCTTCTTAAACATCCTATCTTAATTTCTATTCTTCCCTCTTACCCCTGAACGTTGTTTCCCTTATTCCATTTTCCTTATTCCCCCTCAAGTAATTTACCTTAACCTAAGTTTCCCTTATGATTTTCCTTCCCTTTGTTTATAAATACCCCTATCCCATCTTTCCCCTTATAGATTTTTCCAGGATCTAATGAATTAGGCCTTCGTTGATCAAATCTAGAGGCACTGTGACACCTATGTCTGACGATACATAACCCCTTAACTCTGAAATTAATTTGTCTATGATCCAACCTTTCCTTAACAGAGATAATTTGATTGATGAATTCAATACATAATCTTTTTGTGAAGTACATGAATCATACTACGAGATCTACAAGATTCAGTGTAGGAATCCTAGTATACCAGTGCAGAAAGCTCTATTGAATACATGAATCCTGTTGCAATAGCAGAAATTTTTTATGATGATTGATGAGCCTCATAAATGGGTAATTATATGGGCTCATTTTACCTCCTAAACTAGTAAAATCAACCATTCTCTTAGCTTATTACATGATTTTCTAATTATATTTATGCTTATAGAGTGAGTTAACTTAGTTATGATGCCATTTGGTCTAATATGTGTTTAATACAGTTTATTGATGATTTTTGTGGTCAAATTCAAGGATACAGTGGACAAATGGTAGTAATAACTCGAAGTGGACAAAGGAGAGAACTTATAGGAGGGAATCCCCCTCATATATTACTCCCCACTTCGAATTCCCCTTCATTCAGCTCGATGTACAGCCAGCCAATTCATGCATTAGCAGGCAGCCGAGCAAGTGGAGGATAACTCATGTTTATCTCGAGTTTTGGGAGCCAAGACTCCTTGATTTTGAGGAAGCTATTGGGAGCTTCATTTGTATAAGTAGAGAGGCCTAGGGCCTCACTATGGTTGAATTTTTGTTGAATTGTTTCTGCAGTATTGCTTATGTAACTCTACTCAACTTTGAGCTTATTATCTTAACAGTTCATGTAATCTTGTTATTGTTTTGAGAATAAACATGGAATCATTTTTGAGTTAGCACCGAGTTACCTCAGAGTGGTGAAACTTTCGGGTTAGGGCACAATCCAAGCAGCCAATCTCCTCTTTTCTTGTATTTGTATGTTTCATTTCAGTTTGTAGATTACGTTGTTGTTAGATATATTTCTTTCATGGTTAAGAATAGGTTACTTTTGATGATTTAGGAGTTTGCTTCCATTTGTGTTTTCAATAGTAGGTTAAACAGTGATAAAGAAAATATCCAAAAGGCTAGCAGTAGTGCCTTGGCCTCTCTTCCTCCCTCTGGGACAATGATCTGAGGCAAAGACCCTCTTGTTGCCCCAAAAACATAGATTTTCCTCCTTCATAGGACTTCTAGTGTCTGTAGCTTTCTAATTGGTTCATAGTTTAGTTTGCTTTGCTTTAAAACTTCTTCATCATGCTCATTTTCTTATTTGCAATAGTCTCCTTCTATGCAATGGTTATCAGCATTTTTCTTGCATAGATCATAGTTTACTTTGATGCAAAAAATCTGTTTTTTAGATGCACCTCTTTCCTTGCTTGCTTAATCTCATTGGTTGATTGTTAGTTGTTTATGCAGAAAATATCTTCTAGCAACATTCCAACCTATTAGCCACCCATCCTCCATTTAATCTATGCCCTACAAGTCACCCAAGTCTCCCATTAATTCTTCCTTAGTTTTCTGCATTTTCCATAGACTTTTCTCTCTCTCCTTGAGCAAATCCAATCATCTTTCTCTCTCCTAATGATTCTTGGTAGACCCTAGGTGCCCTAACACTTCATCCCAACCTTCAAGTACCTTCTCACCCACTCTCACACCTTAAAAAAATGAAGACAACTCTCAGCCTCCTCTTGTAGGCCTCCTGTAGAACATTGTTTTTCCTGTTGTAGATTTCTTGTGTCCTCCTGTAGATTTTACTGTAGGCTTTCTTTTGAAGGCCAAGTGTGGGAAAATCCTCCATAAGGCCATCCAAGACCTCATAAGACCCATCCACACCATCCTATATCCTCTCAAATCCCAAAACCACCCTCCATCACCACCTATTCGCTGCCACATCCACAAACAAATAAATTACATGAATAACAAATTCACATAAAAGTACATAAAAATCCAAAAAGATGTTTTTTGGTCATTTACTTTCAGAAATAGATTAGGTAGATTTTGTTTACTTCCTTGAGTAGATAATGGCATTCTTTTCATGGTTTTCATAGTGTTTTGTAGAAAAGTAGGATTAGTGGTTAACTAGGATTTCCTTGTTTTGCTTTACATTTCAGTCTCCCTTTCTGCAAGTAGAATAGCATCACTAGAGTAATCTCTTTTTCCTTCCATCACATACAAAGCTTTTTATGAAATCCATAGAAGTTGGCTTGAGATCCTAGTGATCTTGCACCGGCTGACCAAGTGACAACCTACAGTAAGAACTAGTACTTGTGCATATAGCACTATCGCTTCCAAGTTTGTTACGAACTACTGGGTTGATAAGAGTAAAGTAGGCAGCCTAGGATTTGCAGCATTATTGCTACAATATTAGTGCTCACCATATTTTTGGTGCCATTTCGAAGGAAGCATCAGAGTATTCTGTGATGACTGCTTTCTTCTATTTTCTTCTTGCAACATTTTGCTAATAGTTTATTTCAGGAAAAGTAAAATAATCATTTCCTTTCTTTTAGTTCTTCATTTCTTTTTCTTTCCTTTTCAATTCTGCAATTTCCATTTCAGCAAAAGTAGATTAGTCATTTCCTTGCTTCTAATTCTGCATTTATTTTTCTTTTTTCTTCAATTCTGCAAGTTCATTTCAGTTAGTTGTAATTTTTTCAATCATTTTTAGTTTTGCAGGTACTATTAGTGCAAGGAAAAAGAAACAAAAACCAACCAAAATATTTCCTTTCATGCCTTCTAGGAGTAGAGATAATTCAGGAAATGTTTTTCCCAGCACCCCCACTACTTCACACAGCCAACCTTCTCTCTTCTTCAGTAGTTACGATCAAGAAGAACCATTAGGTGAGCATCTAGACATATTTTGAAGAACCTATATGGGAAGAAGAAGAAGAACACATTCCTTTGAAGCCAATGGCTAAAAATAGAAATGTTGGGGGCAGTACCTTTTCTTCGAACTCATCCATTAAAGGTGAAATTGGAAACATGCTGGAAGATTTCAAGAGTGGGATGCTACAGATTCTTGCCATGCAAATGGATACCTTACATATCAAAATAAAACAAGAGGAAGTAGAGATGGATTTGGGCATTTTTTTCCCTAGATGCACCAGGAAGCATTCTAGGAATGAATGCCCATTGAAGTCTATAGAGGTTTTTTCAGTATGCAAAGAAGACCATTATACAGATAAGTTCCCTTCATTGCCCAAACTTAAAGTTGTATACCAAGAGGCTGGGGGAGTCACTAAACAACTGTATCACATAAACCAAAGAAGGCCCCATGGACCTAGACCATACCAGCAGGGGATGCAAGGGACATCTCAGGCATACTACAACCCCAACCGAGTGACCTCTGTACCTTCTTGGGGTCCCCCTACTCATCCTTCCTAGTCCACACCACCTCCTTGGTCCTTCACATCTCAATATCATGCCCAACCATCCACCCATTTATTTCAATCCTATGCTTCGCTGCAACCTCAGTGGAATGCATCTCATTAGGGGTTGAGGCCCCAATACATCTCTCTTCCTGCTCTTTTGCCTCCACCACCTGCGCAACCACAACCCCATCCTCATCCATCTCAAATATACACTCCCACTTCACTACTTGTACCACCATTTCCAAACCCACATATTGAAGTAGCTCAACCCATTTACAATGCTGAGGTACATCACTTCCAAACAACTCCTCTTAGGCTCAATCATATTCACCATAGCTCAGGAAGAGTATTGTAGAAAAGAGATTATATTGGTATCATCAAAGGACCACCTCCAAAAGAAGAAGATTCAAAAGAGAAGACCAAAGAATGTTGGGCTTCACTTGATGGAGAGAAGATATCAAAATCAGAGATCAAAATAGCTCTCTCATGGTTACCATCAAATCCTCCATGTATTCAAGAGAAAAATCAACAAAAAGAGGAAGATTTGAAGGTCATGGTAGAGCAAGACATGAAGAATGATCCAGATCAGCAAAAGGACCAAGGACATCACAACTATATTGAAATATGTTTCCAAACAGTCACTAAGTTGCAGCATCACTTTCTTCCTCAACTGTGCTTGATCCCTTCGAAGTCAAATCATTTGGTCTCTGAAATCCAAGTACATGTCAAAGCATGCATTTCAAGCCTCCACATCATTCTGTCTATGATCTTGATTTGCACATGGCTCCATTTGAAGTATTCTTATACTTGAAAGTGATTTTGTATTTCCAGTAAGGTAGGGTAGGAGGAAAAAAAAATGAAAAATAAGAGAAAAAATAATAAGGACTCAAGTGAAAACCTCCATGAGGCATTTGAATCCCATCATTGAGTTGAAAACCTCCTCGGAGGTGGCCTAGTGATGACAAAAGAAAAGAGAAAAATAAGATCCCTAGGTGAAAACCTCCCTTGGAGGTGCCCAGGACAGGAAATTAGGGTGAAAGCCTCTCTGAGGCACCCTAATTGCTTAAAAAAAAAAAAGAGAAACAGAGGAAAAAAGGAGATTTTTTTGTTGCATTGCAAGTTTGTAGGAGGACTACAGGGAGTAGAAGAAGGTGCCAAGGGGACCCTGACATTCATACCAGCACCCATCTCATCTTCTCCACATTTTCTCCATCAATTTTGGTATTTCTTTCACCCCACTGTGTTTCCTTTTCAAAATCTATGTTTTCTATAGGAGGCTCCTATCAGAATTACAGAGAACAAGAAATGGATACAAAAGGTAGTTTGAGGGACATGGAAGCTTCATGAAGAACCTATAAACCCTCCTACAGTCTTCAAACCTCCTTGTCATCATTTTCAAACCTGCATCACACCCCAAGCATCATTTTTCTTCTTGTCCAAGAAAAACACAGAAAAAAGAGTTTTTCAATAAAAGAAAAAAAAAAAAAGAGAGGAAGCAACACCATCCACCCATTATTCTTGAGCTTCTACCACTCATTTTCATTGTTGTCCAAAAAAACTATAGGCTGCTCTGTTTTACTATAGGGTACAAAAATACATAGAGAAGAAATTTGTTTTCTCCATAACTTGAAAACCATGCCTCCCTTTAAAAAACTATTTATGGGGAGATGCATATGGATGATGGTAACATGCTTAAGAAATTTCATAAAATTCTAGTGCATGATTACCGAGAAATCAACCTCCATCACCTTCAACCATTTTTGCATTTTCTCAATATCCGTGCATCCATTTAAAAAAAAATTTCATGGGGAGATGCATATGGATGACAGTAACATGCCCAAGTAGTTTCAGCAAGTTCCAGCGCATGGTTTCCAAGAAATTGGCCTCCATCACCTTCAACCTTTTTTAGTTTTTCTCGAGATCCGTGCATCCATTGATGATACTTTTTCTATGGGGAGGTGCATAATGATGATGGAAACATGCTAAATTTTTTTTAGGTAAATCCAATCTACCATTTGGGAGATATGGAGAAAACAAGTTGTTGTCCTGCAAACCCACAGTAGCTGATTCCATAGAAATCTAGCATCAGCATCAAGAGGGTGCAAATATGAAGGTTGAAGCAAAAACTTGAAGATCAGATCTAGCCAGAAAGGAACTTGCACATAGGACAACCATGTCTCAGCAAGAAGATAAGCATGCATCAAAAATAAATAAAGGCATGCAGTAGAAGGAAAGGCCATAGCACCTCACAACAAACACATTTGGATCTCAAGTAAGTAACTAACCTTCTCCTGTGTTTGCATTGGTATAATTAGACATCATGCAATAACAACAAAATGGTTGAGTATGGTTGGGGTTGAGGTGGCCAGTTAACTTGGCCACCTTCATCCAGTTGACTTCACTCATCCGGAGATTTCACTACACGTGTGCTTACTCAAACTCAATAGAGATGTCAAGGATAGGTAGTGGAGGCGATAGGAACTTCGATGCAATCAGGAGAGAAGATTATGAGGAAAGGGAAATGATGACAAGGCAGGTGGGGACCAACGGTCTGAATGGGGCCAATGTACACTTGGTCACCTCCCCCTCCATCACTGGAAATATCCATAAAAAGCAATAAATATTCCTCGCCAAAGCACTTGCATCACCTTTCTCCTTCCTTCTCTCCTTGAAACTCTACTCTTGCTACCTTCTCATGCCCCCACAAGCCTTGTACCTATCATTCTCCACTAGTCTCTCCCATAACCCTACTCTCGGTGTTCTACAGGAGAACTTACAGGTTCTACAGGAGAGCCTACAAGAATCCTACAAGAGGGCTGGCAATGTTCTACAGGAGGGCCAGTAAGCTATTTTGGAAAGGGAAAACATGATTTTAGCACAGTTCTTGGGCTAAAGAGGTAGGTTTTTCGCATACTCAATTGAATGTAAAATATGCAAGTATTGGTTTAATTTGTAGGAAAAAATCGAACTTTTGGGTGGAGTTGATAAAAAAGAATTGTTGCTTATTTCTTAAAAAAAAAAAAAACGTAGTCGTTCTGTCTCTCTGTTTTATTCAGAAATTGTTCTCTCCATTTCTATAGTTGGTTTTCCAAGGAAGCAAAAACAAAATGAGAGGATGTTTTATGAGGAAGGAGCCCACCAATTCCTCCATGCTCCATGCACACCCTCAAGTAGTGGACATATTCACAAGAGCCAATTTGATGAACTTTTTTAAGAAATTCTGAGGGTTTGATGAGGAAATTTCTTAGGAATTTCCCCACTCTTTGGTCCCTCACTCCAGAACACATGCCACTATCACCTTTAGGGGCCTCTCCATGGAAATAATCCCAGAATTTATAAGTAGGGTCACCACCCTTCCTCTTGGGTTGCCTTGGAGCAAGGATAAAAAACCAATTGGCCAGGTTACCAAGAAAAATTTCTTCCAAAACAATGAAACCCCTGTATAAGATAAGAATGGCATAAGAAGAGCTAGCATACCATACCCTTGGGATGAGGTTAGCTAGAAAATAATCGAGTATATTTCCTGTGAGGGGAGGTATAGCATTGTCTATGGTTACCACTTTAGAATAATGCATGAATTAAGGTATGGCATGGACAGTCCAGCCCCTCAAAAGCTCAGCATCCCTTACTTCCTCCTGCAGTCCCTCATTGACTCCAGTACTAAAGTAAAAGTAGGAAATCTGGACTAGTTAGCTCACCATGGGTTAATCAAAATTTTAGTGGAAGAAGCCCTCCATACATTTACAATCCCTATAGCATGGGAAATTTTCTGAAACATGACTGCTGGAGATGACATAAAGACCCTAACCTATGATATCCACCCTACTAGTAGTGAGGAGGAAGAGCAAAAAGGGGGATAAGGAGAAGGAACTGGTGATTTATAGGAACAAGAAGGGAAGAAGAAATAAACCAAAAGAGAGAAGGAGAAAATAGAGCAAAAAGAGACAGAAGGAGGACAAGGGGAAGAAAAGATAGAAGTATCTCCTGAGACCCTAGAAAGAGAGGCAACATCTACTCTCACTGCTCTCAGCATAGCAATTAAGCCAAAACAAATGAGGAAGATGTAGACCTCAATGTATTTCAGGGCTAGCAAGAGCACAAGCACCAAAACAGGGAAACCCCAGCCTTCTTCTAAAGTGCCAATTATTATTGAAGATTCCTCCTTTGACCAAGGAAAAGAATCCCCTTCCAAGGCACCTATCACTTATGAAAGGGGGACTCCGATATCTCCCACATGGAAAGAAAAGGTAGAACTACAGGACTCAAAAATAGTTCTACAGGAGGCACAAACTGTTCTACAGGAGACAGAAAAACTTGAAGAAAGAGTAGAAGGATAGCCACAGGGAAAGGAGGAAGCAATAGAGGCACAAGAACCTGATCGCCAACCTAGTATTGGCTCTTACTACAATCTGCTTGAGGGGGGAAGAATCATCCCACAAAAATTTTCAATTCCACTATTCTTTGAATTGGAGAAAGAAATAATAAAGACCCATAGGTGGATGAAAATAGCCAAATCAAAAGGGGTTGAGGATATTGGCCATATGGAGAATAAACTCAGAGAAATGGGCAAAGAGTTAAGTGTTGTCAGACACAGGGAAGCAATCACAAGAAGCCAACTTGAAACAGAAAATGAATTGCTAAGAAGGAAACTGCAAGAGAAAGAGACCCAACTGGCGTGCATGGCCGGCTGGTCCATAGAGGCATTGCAATGTAGGCAACTAGCAAAATATTATGGCCTATATCTCAAGGACCAATGGTTGCAATTTCAGATAAAAACTTTCGTACAAAGACGCACCATGCCTTTCCAAGATTACAGGCAGTTTATGGACCTGTGTGAATAAAGCACATTAGAAGATAAGGCAAAGATGGCAGAATTCACCTTGCATAATATGGCACTCACATACATGAATGTGTGGGACCCCAATGGTAGGCTAGGGGACCTGCAACTAATGGCCATGGCCTCATGGACAAACCATGAAGAGTTAAGGGTAGTAGAAATAAGAAGGTTGATGATAAAGGAGCAGAATGGGCCATTAATGATCAGAGTTGAGCCATCAGACCCCATGGCCCTCATCAACACACATAACTTTCTTACACATAATTCTCAGATTACACCTACATATATCAATGACCAATCACAAGCCATTTCACATTTTGAGGATATGGAAAGATTTCTTGGGGATGACTGTGCACATGCCTATCTGAGGAGATGGAATACCTTACCACATAGTCTGCAGATCAGGGAATATCATTCCCCAACAAGGATGAGGGAGGCATTAAGGAGAGTACCCATGTATAAGTGCTCCATGCAGAGGTTGAAAGTCAATTGGATTGGCCTAAAATTGAGTCCCCCACTGCTGCTAGGCATGCTAGAAGGTAGAAAAGAAGAAGAAGAGAAACAACAGTGGGAAGAGGTAGACAAGAAGGCAGGATTCTATGCCAAGGAATATGCGAGCACATTAGAAGCATGGGATGCTAGGGAGGCCACCAGGGCCATAAAATATGAGGAGATGGACTAAGTTGCTGAGAGGATGAGCAACAATTTCAGTAGGGGGTGATGATGAGCCTCACAAATGGGTAATTATATGAGCTCATTTTACCTCCTAACCTAGTCAAATCAATCATTCTCTTAGCTTATTACATGATTTTCTAATTATATTTATGCTTATAGAGTGAGTTGAGTTAGTTATGATGCCATGAGGTCTAATATGTGTTTAATGAAGATTATTGATGATTTTTGTAGTCAAAGTCGAGCATATAGTGGAAAAATGGTAGCAATAACTCAAATTGGACAAAGGAAAGGACTTATAGGAGGGAATCCCCCTCATTTATTGCTCCCCACTTCGAATTCCACTTCATTCAACTTGAAGTATAGGAAGCCAAGTCGTGCATTAGCAGAGAGTCAAGCAAGTTGAGGATAATTGATGTTTATCTCGAGTTTTGGGAGCTAAGCCTCCCTGATTTTGAGGAGGTTGTTGGGAGATTCATTTGTATAAGTAGAGAGGCCTAGGGCCTCACTAGGGTCGAATTTTTGTTGAATTTTTTCTGTAGTATTGCTTATGTAACTCTGCTCAACTTCGAGCTTATTATCTTGATAGTTCATGTAATATTGTTAGTTTTGAGAATAAAGATGGAATCCTTTTTGAGTTAGCACTGAGTTACCTCAGAGGGCTTAAGCTCTTAGGTTAGGGCCCAATCCAAGTAGCCAAGCTCCTCTTTCCTTGTATTTGTATGTTTCATTTTAGTTTGTAGATTACGTTGTTGTTAGATATATTTCTTTCATGGTTAAGAATAGGTTGCTTTTGATGATTTAGGAGTTTGCTTACATTTGTGTTTTCAATAGTAGGTTAAGAAGTCATAAAGAAAAGATCCAAAAGGCTAGTATTAATGCTTGGCCTCTCTTCCTCCCTTTCGGACAATGATCTGAGGCAAAGGCCCTCTTGCTGCCCCAAAAACATAGATTTTCCTCCTTCGTAGGACTTCTAGTGTTTGGAGCTTTCTAATGGGTTCATAGTTTATTTTCCTTTGCTTCAGAACTTCTTCATCATGCTCATTTCCTTATTTTCAATAGTCTCCTTTCATGCTTTTCTTTCATGCAATGGTTATCGTCATTTTTCTTCCATAGATCATAGTTTACTTTGATGCAAAAACTTTTTTTTTTAGATGCAAATATTTCCTTGCTTGCTTAATCTCATTGGTTGACTGTGAGTTGTTTATGCACTAGATATCTTCTCTCAGTAGTCTAGCCTATCAACCACTCCATCCTCCATCTAATCCATGCCTTATAGGTTGCCCAAGTCTCCCCTCAATTATGCCTTAGTTTCCTGCATCTTCCATAGATTTTTCTCTCTCTCCTTCAGAAAATCCAATCATATTTCTCTCTCCTAATGATTCTTGGTAGACCCTAGGTGCCCTAACACCTCATCCAAACCTTCATCTACCTTCTCCACCCACTCTCACACCTTCAAAATAGTGAAAACTACTCTCAGTCGCCTCGTATAGGCCTCTTGTAGAATGTTGTTTTTCCTCCTGTAGATTTCTTGTGTCCTCCTGTAGATTTTCTTGTAGGCTTTCTTTTTAAGGCTTAGTGTGGATAAAGCCTCCAGAAGGCCACCTAAGAGCTCCTAGGACCCATATACACCATCTTACATCCTCTCAAGTCCCAAAACCACCCTCCATCACCACATATTCACTGCCACACCCACAAACAAATAAATTACATGGATAACAAATCCACATAAAAATACATAAAAATCCAAAAAGATGTTTTTTGGTCATTTGCCTTCAAAAATATCTTGGGTATATGTTGTTTACGTCCTTGAGTAAATAATGGCATTCTTTTCATGGCTTTCATAGTGTTTTATGCAAAAGTAGGATTAGTGGTTAGCTAGGATTTCCTTGGTTTGCTTTACATTTGAGTCTTCCTTTCTGCAAGTAGAATAACATTAGTAGAGTAATCTCTTTTTCCTTCCATCACATATAAAGCTTCCTCTGGAATCCATAGAAGTTGGCTTGAGCTCCTAGTGATCTTGCGCCGACTGACCAAGTGACAACCTGCAGTAAGAACTACTACTTGTGCATACAACACCATCGCTTCCAAGTTTGTTATGAACTACCGGGTTGATAAGTGTAAGGTAGGCAGCCCAATAGTTGTAACATTATTGTTGCAATACTAGTTCTCATGAATGATCTAAAGAATCACTGTTGTAAATTGGCTTCCATTTCTGCTAGGAATATGATGATTGTATGTAATAAAAATGATCTCTATATTCATCTTTATATATACAACATTATTTTTTTACCCTAGAAGGGATGATTGATTAAAGTGCATGAATTAACATAGGCTTAGGAAAACCTTACCATACCAAGTATTACCATTTCCAATAAAATTCATGATGAGGGCTAAATACATGTCTAAAAGTCATTTCACCCCTTAAAAATGTAATTTGAGCCTTTTCTATCCTTTAAACAATTTAACCTTTACCATGTGTGATTTTCCTATTGAATTCTTGAAGACCTGACCATTACAGCCACCTCTCCCAATCATTATTATCCACCTGAATTGAACATCATGTCCTATCCACCACTCTCCTAATCATATTTTTGGTATTGTGAGAATGGAAGTTATTCCAATTGGTCATGGAGGTCAGATGGGATGTTTACAAACCATGGATTGTGGAGCAGAACACATGTAATTGAATTATCAGTTATTGCGGGAATCATGGTTATTCCTACACTCCCCAAAAACCATAGATTATGTAAAGTGAAGTGTTCCTTTGGAATTCTCTAACTGAGTCTTGAACGAATTAAGGAACTAAAAGTGGTGGTAGGTTGAATGTCATGCCACTGGTTCAAATCAAGCCATGTTCTATCAAAGGACTAGAGGGGGTAGTCAAGTATTAGGGTAGCTTTCCCATCTTATAGGAAACTAGTTTTCTCTCTTTTCTATATAAATTCGATGCCTACGATTTCGTCGTTGCTCAATATTTTCTCTAAGCTTTGATGGTAAGACAACCACTATTGGTTTGTTGTGACGTTAAGTAACGAACCACTCTATCTCACAAGTTAATGAGTTACCATCCACAGGGGATAAATGGTTCAAGAAAGGAGAAATAGAAAAGAGTGCATGGCGTAAATTTTTAGAACATGACTACAGAGTGGATTGGAAGGTAAGGTTATAGAGTAATATGATGATTGAGAAGTGGCGATGCCTATTGTATATTATTCAAAAAAAAATCACCTGCAAAGGGAGCTATTATTTAACTTGCTTGTACCGCATTCAACTGCTGATGGCTTTTGAATCATGCAAGTTAATACATTTTCCTTAATTTATATTGAAAAGTCTAGATAAAAATGTCCAAGAGTGTACAAAAGATTCAAAAGAGGAAATAGGCTTCAAACATTGTCATTATGACTTGACTAAAATTCTAGTCAAGAAAGGTATGGAAAGCAACGGAATTATATGGAAAGAGTTCTAGAATAAGAGAATTGCAAAAAGGGTGCATGGTATGAGTCAACAAAATAAGGGTTCCAAGGGGGTTGTTAAATCTAAGGATACACAGGAGAAGCAGTCACCCTTAGGAGGTGATAGGAGTGAGAAATCTAAAGCCACTAAAACATGGTATATGAAGTAGAAGATGAAACAAAATGATAAAGTTAAAGACTCCAAAGCTACAAAACCCTAGCTTATGAAGCAGAGAATGAGATAGGATGATGAGGGCAAAGAGTCTAAGACCAGTAAACCCTAGTCTAAGAAGAAGATATTGGAAAGGAATGAAGGAGATAAATTTGAAACTTCAGGACCATCTCAAAGATCTACACGAGGTTTTCAGAAGGGCCACCAAGCTTCTTCAAGAAAAAAGTCACCAATACCAGGCACTGTAGTCGATATAATTGAAGACCCTGCATCTTATTGGAAAGGTTGCTCCTTCCCTGAAAACCCTCCAATGGAGTCTTTCTAGGGAATATGCCAGTAGAGGATAACCTCTCTATAATGGAAAACGTAGCAACATTAGGTGCTTCAGTTCTTAGCCCAGGATATGAAGAAGACAAGGATGATGTTCCTCTAGTGTCTTTAATAAAGAAAGCCAAAAAGTAGAAAGTGACTCATGTGTAGGAGGTTGAGAAGGAAGTAATGAGAGAGCATAAATAAGAAAAATATGAGGCTAATATTCCACTAGGTCCAGATGAACAAATTTAGGAGTAGGAGAAAGAAGAAGGAAACGATGGTGTTTTCCATCCTTCAGTGGTAGATACACTGCAAGGAGAAAACAAAGGAAAATAAATAGTAAATTATTTTGTTCCTCATAAAAGGATGAGTCGAGTTCATAAGTTGAAACAACATGCTTATGAATTAGAGGTCCTAAATAGGTGCATGCAAGACCAAAACACTTCATTGAAGAATAGGAATGGAGAATTGACAGGGAAAATGACCGAGTTGAAAAGACAAGTGAAGAAATGGAAGCCCCATGTAGCCCACCTAAGAAGTTGTGTTAATAAATTAGTCAAGTGCATCAAGAAGGCTAGAGTTAAGCGGGTGAAAGTAGGAGGTTTAGGAATCAACATTCAGATTCAAAGATGAGGAGGAGGATCTCTATATTTTTTTTTGTGGAGGTTAGTGGTTGTGTGTGGAAAGACAAAAAGATCAGTTTGGGGGTATGTTGGTCTCTACAATTGTCTTATTTTACCTTACCCTTACCCTGATTACCTTACTTTAATCTCTATTTGACAACCTGAACTACAGTCTTTCACATGTGTTTTTGCTCACTTTTAGTGAATTTTGGATACTAGTTATATAAGCTTATATTTAATAAAACGTTTTAATGGGTTTGTTATTATTTCCATGTAACTCATTATTAAATTACCTTAGGGCTTGACATGTAATGTTCACTAATCGAAGTCAAAGAGGTTGGTATAGGATCCCGACATTCCTGTACTCACTGTGGTTCCTGTACCAAATATGGACAACCAACTGATTCGATGAAGATTAGCTCTAGAGAATATTGTAGTTGTAAAAGGAGAAATGGCATGCACCTACCATTAAGGATTTGTTTCGATTCCTGTATAGGGTTTGGCGCATTACGAAGGAATCCAAGGATGAAGTTCAACTCCAACTACAACATTTCTGTTAGATTTTCAATATAGCTGAGAGTTGGTGAAATATGTATAAGATTAGGTTCTACAATAGATTAGGTTAGTGGTACTATAGAATACCTGGAATCTTGTGTATTTTTGAAGAGTTATATCACCATAACCCTCTATGGGCTAGATTCATTGTTTTGTAATGCATACTTCCGAAGAATTTCTATTTTATTAATAACAAGGAGTAATGTTAGTTTCTATATATTGTTTTTTCTATTTCTTGCAATGTTAAATATGCTCATATAAGTCCAGCATTTTCTTAAAGAGGGAAATGAGTTGATTGGCTAGGGCCCAACCAACCCATGTCATTCTCTCAATGTTTCTATCTGTGTGCTAGGTACATGAATGAATGGTGTGAGGATTTTCTTTTAATGGTGATTGTGTATATTGCTAATTCTCTTGCACATCTTCCTTTTTTCCACTGATTGATCTTAGGTCTAAGGGTTCCTGCATGTTGGGTGTGTTCTTTATTTATTAAGAATTGTTGTTTAAATTTCTCTAGCACAACAATTTGTCTTTTTCTCAGAAGCTTCCTCTCAAATCATTCCTTGTTTATTGGTGAGGGTCACAAGGTTTCAACATTTAAAGGTTTTGCTTGAGAATTTACTTTTAGCAAACATACTCTGATCTTTATTAGTTGTAGCTGTGTGGAGGTTTTATCCTACCTGTGTAAATCATTCAAATTGCATTCCATACTATTTTCATTATTTGATGTCTAAAGTTGTAAAGTACATGGATTTCTAACTGTTATTATTTGGATTTAGAACTACAAGTAAAATATTTGTGTTCAATGTTGAAATTGTTTATGCATAGGGTATATTTAACACAATGATAAAAGTTCAAAGAAGGTAACAGTAGGGAATATTGCTAAGCGATATTTTTCAATTCAATGACAAGAGTTACTCTTTGCACTCAGATTGAGGGTTTGCCATTTATTTTTGCAAGTTATAGTTTCAAGTTTCAATTCGCATTTGATTTGGGATTTATTTTATTATCTCTTGAGTTGAGGTTTTCCTTTCTTCACTTTTCAAATTCTTGTTTAGCAACACAATATTCTAATTTTCTAGATTCAATCTTGAAGGATTGTTGAGTAGGTTTATTGTGGTACAGGAATATAGTCATTCCAATACAAGAACAAAGTGTTTCTAGTACATGAATGGACTCATTCCTAGTGAAAGAATAAAATTATTCCAGTATAGGAATAAGGGTCCCTCAGGTGCAAGAAACATAATTAAAATAACAATGATATTAATTTACTTTATTTTCTTAGCACCCAAACTAGAAGTACAAGAGTAGAATCGGTGTCCAAGTTCTTTTGAGTTTTACAATTAATTTATTAATTTGGTATGCCTTGAATTTCTAGGAAGTCTTTGGCTATTGTCTTTGAGTGAATCTGGTTTCCAAAGTGGAGTGGTGTCATTTTGCTGCAAGCATAGGTGAGGATTTCTTGTAAATTATTCTTTTGAATTCTATATAATTAAATTCTAAGAAAAGAAGTAGTGTTTATAGGGTTGAGACCAAAATATTTGGCATTTTCTGTGTCACGCCTCAAATATTATGTAGCCCTCATTTGAAAATTAAGTGCTGAGGAATTGAATTATAATTCCAACACTAAACATTTCCCTAGTTGCATCATCAATAAAAGTAATATAATAGCCAGAGCAACCGAGAGATGATACCTTAGTAGCAACCCATACATATTTATGCAAGATCTCTAATTTTTCACTCTTATTTGCCTTCTCAACTCTAAGAAATATGTCTCTCTCTTATTTTCCATAAACAAAATTTTCATAGAAATCTAAATCAACATGCTTCAAACTTGAAAACAGATTTCTTTAGTGAAGAATCGACATCTCTTTCTCACTCATGTGCCCAAGCCTATGATGCCATAGTGTTGTATTTTCTCCTATGGAGGTTAAATCCTTAAAAAAATTAGAAATACCAATGCATAAATACAATGTGCCAACCTTTTCTCCTTTTGCTATGACCAGGGCTCCTTGAGCGGCCTTCTAGGTTTTCTCTGTAAAATTAGTTACACAACCTTCACCTCCCAACTGCCCTATTGAAACTATATTTTTCCTCAAATGTAGAACATGCCTGTTATAGACATTTTTGGGCACTTCAACCCCAATCACAAATGTCCATAAACTGAGGGCTCTTGAGTCCCTAAAAGGGTTGCTTCACTGCCTAAAGGAACAAGGTCCACTGATTACATCATCTCCCAGAAGTTCTCCACTGAAAACTACTCATTAATGGTCAAAACTGGACCATACTGAAAACTCCATGCAGGGGGTGCAATGCATATCACCTTCCCAATGTACAGGGTGCAATGCATACTAGTTTGCTCCTCTGTAGGGTGTGATGGTCGGGAATGGACAAATGGCAGGGACCAAAATGCGAGGTGGAAGATCATGGAATCTTCTAGAAG
>APFE030745375.1:0-39736 GCA_000404065.3 Pinus taeda
CCCTCAGAACCATCCGTAACTCCCTCGGGTCTGTAAAGGATCCAGTGAACCCTAAAGACATGAAAGGTGTCTATTTGATTCCTTGCTCATGTGGGACCCCTTATATAGGGGAAACAGGCCGTTCCATCCAGCAAAGAATTTGTGAGCATGCAGCGGACCTGAGGCATGGTAGAATAAAGTCCTCAGCTTTAGCAGAGCATGTGGACAAGACTAAGCATCATGTTTGCATAGAGGAGGCCAAAGTCATTGCCAGGGTAGATCGGTTTCATCATCGCAAGTTAAGGGAAGCTATTGAGATTGAGTGAAGACCCATCAATCTCAACCGAGATGATGGGTGGAAGGTAAGTAGAAGTTGGATCCCTGCGCTGTCATCTTAGGGTTTCTTCCTCGCCCCCCCCCGCCCCTCCATTCGTCCTGGGTGCTTTCTTTGGGTGGGCATAGTTTTTTCCTTTCAAGCTTGTAATTATTTATCGTTGGCAAGCATAGTGTTCTTCCCCCTTTTTTTTCGGGATTCCTCCTGTCTCTTTTTAGTAGCGTCTTCTTAAACGTTAATCTCTCTATTGTTATATAGAATTTATCTATGATAAAGGTCTTGTTTCCTGTTTTAGTAGTTTGATTTATTTGGGTATTATTATTAGTATAGTTATATTATGATGGATTCTTGGGTCTATTCTTATTTATATTTTAGTTGTGATAGCTTCCAAAAAAAAAGCTATGCGCTTAATGATAGCCCATATTTATTTATATACATATATAAGTATATCTAGGTATAAATTAAATTATTTCATGATCGGCTTACTTGCATTAAGTAAAACATATTTATTATAGTAATAACTTTATAAGAATATATAATTATTTATATATCTTAAATTATTCATTATGAATAAGTCATTCTAACATTAATAACTTAATAGTAAAATAACCATCAACAACTAGTTATTTTAACAATAAATCTCTTTTAATAATATCAACTCATTTATTCTAACCTAATTTTCTCTTATCTCTAGAAATATAATATAATCATCTTAATATTATTAGATTTATTAATATATATAACGTATATTACGCATTTATTAATTTATATAACTTAAAATGAAACCATTAAAAATTTTAAATAACCTTTAATTTATTTAAACAAATAATTTTCTTGGGATAATATCCGCTAATTTATTAATCTTACCTAATTTCTCTCTTCTCTATAATTAAAATAATATAATAATAATAAGATGTAAATTATTTTTGGCCTTGGTCCTAGAGTCAAATATAGCTGTTATATAACCGTTAGAGTCTCTACTCAGCCTATTTAAATTGCTAAAGCCTGATCTGTTTCTTCAACTTGTCCTGACGATGAACCACACTAGTTGGTTCGAAACGCATCGACAATAATTTTCTTATGTGATTTACGCCGAAGCTCTTTTTACAATTAGTTCATACATTTCAAAATTTAATAATTGAACTAAGCCGTAGAGAAGCGCTAGCTATGCGGCCTTGTTGAATGTTGTGTTAGGAAATATTTGTTAACAAAATTTCATTTATTGACATTGTCATGAGTGTTTTTGGAACAAAGGCTGAAATTTCTCTATTTTGAAAAATGAAAGTGTTGTCTTTGTTAAAAAAACATTGTCAATATCACCGCCCTATTCTAGGTTGGCTTCTATTGAATATTGTTTTAAGAAAGATTTGTTAACAAAATTTCATTTATTGACATTTTCATGAGTGTTTTTGGAACAAAGATTGAAATTTCTTTACTTTGAAAAATGAAAGAGTGTCGTCTTTATTAAAAAATATTGTTGATGATAAGGTTCTGTTGTATTTTGATTTCAATTTTGAAATAATCCTTAATAATATTAAGTTGTGTATTGAGATATCTATTAGATATTTTGTTGATTTCTAAATAAAATTTTGTTAGATAGTAGGATTTCCAAATTTAATGATATGTTTGTAGATGTTTTTATATGAACATTTTGTTTTTATTTTTCAAGTGTTTTCGACAATTAATTCTTTTGTATGGTAAATAAAAAGATAATATATGAAAGGCTTAGGCAAGACTTTTAATGGTTAAGCTCTGTAATAATTATTAATAGAAATAATAACAAATAGATATATTACAATGTCAAACAAACACTTTGTTAGGAAATTTGCTTCTCACAATCATTAATAGCATAACATTACATTTTGATAGACATTAGATTATCTATTTTATCTTTGCAAAATTGGAAAAAAGATAAATCTATTAACATTTTCATGACAAGTGCAAAATACTATCTTATACCCAAATAGAAATCTACATTCCAAGGCAAGAGGTTAAATTGCAACTCGGGATAGTATTTGATTTCATGTATAGGACCAACTCTAGATGCTACTTGAAGGAACAAGACTTCACTCTAGTAGCCTTAAAGATGATACTGCACAATGTTGAACTTGTTGTAGATATTGCTAAGGTTGAATCTTTCTTTTTAGTCAGAGTATGACTTAAAAATTGTTTTTTATTGGATATAAGGGTTTGTCTTTTTGGAATTAAAGGAACAAGTTAACGATCAGAGACTTAGAGGCATTTACTAGGAGTGGAAGTTTGCTCTATCATCAAGTACCAACCGGGTATTTCAAGTGGGTAGATTTTATCTACATATAATGATGTTGTTGCATGTTGGGTTTTTATATTAACAGAAGATATGCTAGTTTTTAGAGTATTTTAGACTTTTTCATCCTTTTGAAAAAAAATTATTGTGAAAGTGATAATAAAATATTATTAATTTGTATAGACAAGTCTATTATCTTAGTGTTCAAATTGTATTGTTTTACATTTAAACAATGTCTTATAATTAAATTAACTTACCATCTATTCATAAATATCATTGATGTTCATTTGAAATTTTCATCAGGTAAGATTGTTTATTGATTGGATTTGGTAAGTGATGAAATAGATAAAAAAACATCTTTAAAATTCATATAGAGCTAGAAGAGGGGAGGTAACTCTATCTATACAAAAAGTTGGAGAAACATCTAACACATATTTCAAGTAACTAGCATACTTGTCAATGTGATGTGTGGATGCACACTAGTATATATGTACTTGTAGACATTTATGCCATTCCCAAAGCCAAACCATCAAAGAAACCCTCATTTTGTTTGCAGGAGATGGGAAAGGCATCAAATGCGATGGCTAAACCCCTTACAACAAATTGATCGATAAATTGAAACTCTCGAAAGGTGGAGCAATAACTTTACAGGGGAAAAGTGAGTTGAGAGCATAATAGTAATTTTGCAAGGCCTTGGCAAAGTGAGCTTTGTTACCACTCAAACTAGCACAGTTAGAAAGATTCAACCAAGTCTTCTAAACAATAAGCACTATTAAAAACACATTCACTGTCATTTCAATGTATTCATCTCGCTTTAGGCTAACTCCTACAAAACACCAATGATAGTATTCCTACAAATAGACACTCAACCAAAATATAAGTAAACTAGTGCCTAAGTAAAAGTATATGGAAGAGGTAGGAGTTAATTTCATAGCAAAATCTAAACTCATAAAATATGTTAGAACAAAACTATATTGTAGACCAACAAAGAAAATACTCAATATATCAAGGATTAAGCTTGGAAAGTGCCACAAATTGAGTATGAATATTTTTAACCACAATCAGAAATAAATTGGAAGTAGTATACCTTTTCTATAGTGTTGTAAAAGGAAATAAGTTAGCATTTTAAACTTGTAACTTTTGTACTTCTAAAGATTGCACCAAGACAACAAACATATGCCCACTTCAAGGGTCCGAAACTAGCTCTTGATGGACCTGAAATTGAACGAACTTGGTTGGAAGTGTTAGTAATATGAAAATCCTTTCAAATGAGAATAAGAACGCCAAATTTGGATGAGCAGTTTAAAATATATTCAATTTGCAAGTTACCTATTCAGAAAACGACCTTTAACCGTGAGGGTGAAAATTGACTTTGCCCAAAAGAGTGATCAATTGTGTTTTGCACAACTAATATATGATCTAAAATCAACAAATAATTATTAGAAAACCTCTTTAGATCAACTATAAAGGATGCAAGAGAGTTACTCTTGAGTTTCATGTATCCCAAAGCAAGGGTTTGCCTCCATTTGCTTCCAGTTGTTGTAAATAATTTTCGAAACATGTAATAAACCTTGAACCAATTGGAAATGATGTTAGCACATAGATATAGAGAAAAATAAATGGGGGCTTACAACCTTAGGGATTTTAGGGCTTCCCAAAATTCAATTTGTGCTTATTTGTCCAATAAAATAGTCAATAATGCAAATTAAACCACAGGTTAGTGAAGAAATTCACTGTTGAAATATTTTTTTCTATTTCCTTATATGAATTTTAGGAAGTTTTGGAATATATAATTTTGTGAGTATATATTATATATATATTATATATATATATATATATATATATATTTATTTTTTTTTCCTCAGTTCAAATTTACAAAAATTACTACAAATTTTTGAAAATTAATTTTTTTAAAGAGATTGATTACAAATTGTTAGAAATAAGGGTATGGCCCTTATCCACAAGAGTAAAGGATAGAGAATTATGTCCACTCTTAGATTTGGTATCACAACTTTTGAGGTTTTGGTACTAGGTGGAACACCAAGGATATGACCTTAAAATCAAAACAAGACAAGAAATGAAACCAAAATCCTACTAGGAGGGCTTCATATATAACAAACTCTCCAACCGTGAAATCAACAATTATACAAAATAATGTTACTTACTCTCAAAAGGAGTGTGAAATATGTCCCCAAAAAGAACAATAATACATTGTATGAATTAAGAAAATGGTGTGACATAGACTCTAGACCTTCCTCTTTGAAGCTTTATTGAATTGATTTCCTTAGCCTTGTAGTAACTTTGATATGCTCCACAAATTGCTTTTGAATAGTTTTATATCAACCAAGCAAGAGACAAGAATTCACATGTAAATCCTTTTGTCTCATGAAATCTTTCACAATTTTATTATATAGGTCAACAAGTTCACAATAAATTGCCAAGGAGAAGGCCTATATATAGACAAAGCTCTTAAAACTTCCTCCTTGGTCTCCCACACAATTAGTAACTTGTCATCCACAAAATGCTTTGAGGCTAAGTTAATTTTTTTTGTATATTAATTTACATTGAGTAAACCCTAAATGGAGGCAAAACACTACATAGATATGGCCAAGAGGAGTTGTTTTGACTCTAAATGACCAAACATTCCACAAGTGATTGTATGGTTGGCTCGCTTGCGAAATTAGCTCTTCATTGGTGGTATAACAACTTGATTTTGTTGAGAAATCTAGGGCAGAGAGCTAAAGTATTTATTAACTTGATTTCTCTTTAATCCTTGACATTCTCTAGTGATTTATATTAGGATATTTTCATCATTATTTAGTTTTGTTCATCATCAAGAGAAATGCTAATAAAAATATCATAATGCAAACATAAGAACACTAAATGTAGGTTGTTAGCTAGGGCCAAAACCTCTCTTAGAGAGGAAAACCCACAAAAATCTCTTTTTATAGAATCAATTAAATGAAGACTTCCAAGACCTTGACCCAAGACCAAACCTTCCAAGAGACGAGCCAACCAAACCACAAACAATATCTCTGCAAATTCTGGACTGAGGAAACCCTAGGTTCTCCAACAAACTCACACATGTGGGCAAGCAAAGACAAAAAATTGCTTCCTTTAATTCCTCATTGGCTTCCTCAGAATTCTGCTCCTCTAATTTGATGAATCAAACCTTCACTTCTTCGCTAGGATCAAAAGTAATTCATTAGATGTGTGTCTTCAAATCAGAGTGAGATTTTCTTTTATAGACATCATGCAGGGTGAATTAGGCATCTTTAGGCTGACTTGAGAAACGTTGTCTGACTCATCTCATGGAGGCTTCCAGACTTGACATAATACAGTAATAATTTGTCTTTCTTAATACATGAGCCCTCCAATGGCTAGTACATCATGAATTTGACTCTTTGACCTTTCACCGAGACCCTTAGAGCACTCAATGGGTGCTTTGACCTAGGACAAAATAACTATGGGCAAGAAACCCATTTCACAATAAATAATCTTCTTTTACAAATAATTTTGTTTCCTTTTTCTTTTTGACAAATACATCAATTACATCAAGTCATGACATATACAATTATGAAGACCGACACTAGTTACATTTAAACAAATTTGACCCTTCAACGGTTGGCTAGGGTTGGAAATTACGTTTAGGTGGACGAATTGGATAAGCTAGTCTTCATTGCTTGAAATTTGGATGATTTTTTCTTGTAAAGTGATTTTTCCTTGTTTTTTCCTTCACATTTGACTTGTAGAAGGGCCTTTCCATGCAACGTCTCACTCCTTAACCTTTCTTGCACAAAAAATGAGGGCTCAACCTCCCTTCAAGGCTAAACATGGCTTGAGTTTGAATCGAAACCACTTGAAGTAACCCTTGCGGGCTCTCGTTCATCAATAAGATTTATTAAGTTTACTTGAGAAAGGATTAATCTTGCTCAAAGAGGGCTAAACCTCCTTCCTTGGTCCTAAATGTTCCCAATGGCTACCTTACTTGAAATAAAACACTTGGATTTGGCCCTTGATTATACATTGCTTGATATAGTCCTTGGGGGGTTAGTTTTTGGCTTCTTCCTTCAACATCTTGCTTGGAGATGCTTCCTTTTCTTGCTTGGAGGACTCAACATCCCTTTCTTCCCTTGTAATGCTACTGGTTAGGTTGGTTTGGAGCCCTTTGACCTTTTCTTTGAGTAATTTTGAGTTGTCACTTGGATGAATAGCCCTTGGGGGCTCCATTTTTCACAAATAGACTTCAATGTTCCAACATTTTCCTTTATCTTTGCCTTTTACTCCATCCAACAACCCAAAAGAGGATGACATCATGCCCCACATGTGGTACAAATGCTTAAAAGGCTTGATTTGATGCCACTTTTCTTGAGCATTGAGCTGATTTGGCTTGGATGTGATACTTACTTAACCATTCCTCTTTTCCCACCTCATCAGTAGTCCTCAAACATGGTTTCTTGCAATGCCACATGGAAAACTCTCTATCCCCAAAGTGGGTCCACTGATAGAACTAGAGATCTATGAGGGCATTCTCACTGCTTTGAAAGACAAGTGGTTCATCTTGGCATAGAGAATCAAATGGACCACATTTTGCCTCAAAAGAAATAGGATGATGCCTTGGAAAACAAAAACACATTGGGAATTGTCGAAACATCAAGATGAAGATCCAAGGCAAAAGGGAAGTGAAAAATACATAAAGACACATGACACATGTGGGGTAGGGGGTGCACTGGTACCATAAGAGATAATGTTAGGAAAAAGTACATATTGTGATCACCCTTATTAAGCTTTATGATGCAAGTGATCCCTTAAACCAAGAGTCATAGTAGTGTCTAATTCATGATATTGGCATCACCATCCCCAAGTATAAGAATGGCCATCAAGGCAGGGAGTCATTGCCCAATAGGGGGAAGTAAACAATACCACAAAGACAAACATACCATGAAATAAACAAAACTAGCAGTAGCCATGGCTGTTCACACCAATGGGAATCTAAGTGTCACTTTCACAAAATAACATACACCCATATTGCTTTGCAAGGCTATAAGGCACAACCTTTGGGCTTATATGGCATGGCCAAAAAGTTCTAGAGTACCCTTGCTAAAAGAGGGGTAACATATGGCTCCAACTACAGAACAAGTGCTTTTCTCAGGGGTGCTTGAGAACCTTACAATATCCAAATGTCCATCACTCAAAGACCTACATCCACAAATTCAAAAACAAGTATCAAATTTTATGAAAATAAATAAACAAAATAAAGAAAATCAAACTAATCTAGCATGCAATGTAATAACATCAATGAATCAACCACATATGTAAGCAAAGAAAAAGAAAACACCTACTCTATCTGGGGATGCCCTAAATGCATAAGATATTACTCGAATAGAACAATTTTAAGGCTTGCCGATTTACGAGGCAAGGATAACTTCTCACCATCCATGTGGCATAGGTGGAAAGAGTCTGTAACTACAATATCATAAATAATGTAAGGTCCTAACCATAACCTTTCAAACATACCATGTTTACTTGGTTTTTCAACTCTTTTATTCCATAAGAGGACTAAGTCCCCTTTTCAAAAGTCACGTTAGCGAGCCATCTTGTAAAATTTCTTCTTTGTGTTGATTTGACTTGTCATAGGAAATCATAAGCATGTCTTCGACTTTCATCTAATTCCATGAGTTGATTGATCCTTTTTTGCAATCCATTTGAATCAATGGAGTATTCTTGCATCAACTTCAAGACAAGAAGCTTCAAGTGAATAGGAAATGTAACATCCATCCTGTAGACCAGATCGAATACGATTACCAATGGAGTCTTTCTTTGCAATTCTATTAGCCCATAGAGCATACTTAATCTTGCCATCCCATTTCTTATTACTATTTCCAATTGTCTTATTAATGATTATCACGAGGTTCTTACTACTTGAATATGTGAACCCATTACCTTGAGAGTAATAGTTAGAATAATGAGATAGGAAAATGCCATAGTCAAAACAAAATGTGGTCATCGTCATTGAACTAAAGGCTCTGACATTGTCAGTAGTGATCTTGCTTGGAACCCTGAATCTCGTGAAAATTCTTTCTTCAAGGAAATCCATAATCATTGAATCGATTTCCTTCTTTGTGGGGATTTCCTCTACCCACTTTGTGAAATAATCTGCAACATTTAAGATCCATTGGTGACCATTGCTTGAATTTTCTTTGAACTCTCTGATGAAACCCAAGCCCCATCATTGGCAGGGAGCTTCCACTACAAATGATTGAAGAGTGAGTGTCTTCAACTTCTTCTATCCTATGAAAAATTGACATGATCGACACTCTCTAACAAATTTATGCACATCTGTAAATATTGAAGGCAAATAATATCCAGCTCTGAGAATCTTATGTGCGATACTATTTGTTGAATGATGTTCCCCACATAATCATTTTTGTAATTCCTTTTTTAAATTTGTGGCTTCATCTGGGTTGACACACTTGACAACCAATTCATCAAGGTTCTTCCACCCAAGTCCTTGCTTAATCAAATAATATTTTTCTATTTTTAGTCTCAGTGACCTCTTCTTATGCTTTGGAAGATGTCTCAGCCTTGGAAGGTTCTTGAGGTAGACGATGATGTCCCTATAACAATCATATCCTTCTAGTTCATTATTGGTCACTGTGCATACCGAGGAACATGCGTCATCCTTCATCCCTAATGCTTCTTCATTCCCTTCAACCATAAGTTGAGTTAGCCCTTGACCTTTAATGAGCTTTGTAGGCTTTATTTCCAGATCATATTCTTGTATTTTAGACACCCACTTGCCCCCAGTTCCTAGATAGCCTTGCCGAGACAATATGTCCTTGACTGTTGGATGAGGAACATAGAAAATTACTTTATTGAACCCAATGTACATCCTAAAATTCTTGAGTTATTTGACTAAGGCATATGCTTGTTTTTCCATAATGTCATAGTTGAGTTCTAAGTCTCTAAGAATTTTTCTCATGAAATATATAGGTTGTTTTTCACCTTGTTCATTCCTTTGAAGAAGGATACATGCAATAGTCTCGTCTGAGAAGCAGAAGAAAACACAAAAAAACCTATAGAATAATCAAGATTTACCAATACCGATGACCTTACTATGAATTCTTTGATGTCGTTGAATGTTGATTTGGTGTCTTCGTCTCATTTGAAACGAGAATCTTTCTTTCACAATCCAGTTAATGGTTTGGTAATTTTTGTAAAGTTGGGAATGGACCTTCTTATGAAATTGATCTTCCCAAAGAAAGATTGGATATCTTTATGGTGTCTTGGTGTGTTGAAGAATCAAGGGAAATAATTTATAGTAGGATTCTTCTAGACTTGATAACAATTTGTGAAGTAATTTTACAATTTATCTTAGCTTGATATTCTTCTTATTATTAGTGTGTTTATTTACTTCATCAAACTGCTACCAAAACATAAGAAACTCTCACAAAATGTTGGCTCTCTGCCAGGGCCAAAATCTCTCTCTCATAGAGAGGAAAACCCTTCGGTAATTTTCTCATATTGAAGCTTCTTATTAATCAATGCCAAACCCTAGACCCTTGACTAGAATTTCCTCTAAGAACAATTCAAGTCCTTCCTCCTTTTTGCATTTTGTTCCCCGACACATAGTCTTTCTTCTTCCGACACTTTTCTCCCCGCCACTTCGTCCTCCTTCTTTGTTCTTTGACTGGAGATAGACCTTGTTTATGTGAGCTCTAGATGAGATGCTTCTCTTCTATACTTAGTGATGTCCTTTACTCGTGGATACACCTTTCTCTTGATCAAACAAGATTCTTCTTGAGATGTATATGTAGACTGATGTGACTGTACAACAACCCTAGATTCTCGCACGTGTGGTAGGTATCCTTGTGAATTAGGGCCCTTTCACCTTTGATTGAGTAGGAGGTCTTGTAGGCCTAAGTTTCTAGCCCAAAAAAAGATGAATGTGTGACTGTGATCTTGATGTTGATATACCTACATAATTCCCTCCTTTTTCCTCACACGTGTGACTATACTTTTCCCTAGAAACAATCCCAAAACTTCGCTTTTCTTCCCTCTTTCGTCACTGCACTTGGAGACCCCTTACACTTCGCCCTTCTTCTTTTTTCCTTGACTTCTCTTGCTCGCTGATTTCAGATGGGAGTGACAGTCGTTATGAGGGAGTGGAAAACTTCTATATATAGAGGACTGTCCCACCTTTAGGCTGACTTGTTGACTGTAGGCCGACTTGGCGTTTCTTCATCATTTTTGCTGCTAGGAGGATGTCGTTGCATGGAGAGGACTTGAATTTGCTTGGATGTCCTACACATCCTCAAAGAGTATCGGATGCCAAATGATTACCCAATCCTCCCATTCTTTCTTCCCAAGTGAAGACAATAATTTTGTGTCTCTCTCTTCCTCTCGATTGAGGAAGACATGCCCAAGTCTCCTCTAACAAGGTACTTGTCCAAGTTCCTTTGTAAGTGGGAACTTGTTATAACTTCCTCTTAGCTAGGGACTTGTCCATTCATCAACAACTTCTTCTTCGTGGGTCCTTCAGTTGCTTGATCTCCTTCTTTGATGTCATGAATTCTTTTTTGTAACTTCTTCTTGGTAGGGCACCGACCATTGATCACTTTCCTTCTTGTCTTGTCATGTCATTGCTTCTTCGTGGAAAGTGTCCTTCTAGATATGTGTCAAGTTCTTTTATCATCTGACTACTCCTTTGTCATCTGTCTACGCTTTTAGAATACTTATCACATTGATGCTTAGTTGTACTTGTTTTGATGCTTCGATTTGGTAACCTGTCATGATTTCATCCTGACTTTCTTCAACATTAGATAATATTTTTGTTGGATGACCTCTTCATCATGGTATCTTCATAGAGTTGAATCAACTATCTGCACCTTAATATCTCCAAGGCCTTCATAGGTGTCAAGGGTCCTTTGATCTTTTTCTTCCTTTATCAGAGTTGTCATGCCTTCTTTCAGGAGATGTCTTTAATGGATCTTGTTGGATAGTGATTCCTTATGACCATGATTTTCTTCACATGCTTGATCTCTTTCTTCATTTGCTTCTTCTTGATTTGTTTAGATAATAACCTTATACTTCCCCATGAGAGCACTTTCTTCTTTTCCTGCTTACTTGAACTAGTCAACATTTCTTCTTCACATGTCTTTTAGTTAGAAATCTTGTACTCCTTCGGAGAGTATTTTCTTCTTCACTTGCCTCATGGAGTAGTCAACAACCTTATGCTCCTTATGTGAGCACTTCTCTTGTTGACTTGTACATGCTCTTGAGTATGTCTTCGGTGAAAGAGATCTTTTTGTACTTGATCATGTCTTAGATCTATTCCGATGACTTTAATAATATATAAGATGACATGAATTTACCTTTTAATGCTTACATACCTCATCCTGATTCTGTTTTGATGGTCGTTCTTGATTGATGTAGCCCTTCTTTGCTTCATCCGTTCTTACCTGCACATCATTCTTCCTTGTATTCCATGAACGGAATTCTTGTTCATACATCTGCTCTTATTTATGAACCTTCTTTTGAAGATTCTTGTCATAGGATTTTATAGATCATCATCCTGCAAATGTCTCTTTCTTTTGAAGATGGTGGCCTTCTAGGATTTACAATCATGATCACTTATTATTTTATCGTGGATGAGGTCTTATAATAGGTATGCTCCTTCTATATGAATATCTTGAGCTATATGTACAATATGCTCTTATATTCTAGAAGATATTTCTAACCATGCATTTTGTTCCATTTCTAAATGCTCCTTCTACATGAGTATTTTGAACTCTATGTACATCATGCTTCTAGATTATAGAAGATGTTTTTAGCCATGCATTTTTATTCTATTCCTACATGCTCCTATACTACTCAAAACTTTGAAAGAAGACTTTAAGTAAAGAAGTAAACCTAGTCATAGTAGAGATCTGAAGGATCTTCCTTCTTTTGCTTCTTGTCTTCTTCTTTCACCTCTTGAGTCATGTGAGCTTCTTCCCTTTTTCTTTTGTTGTTGTTGTCCTTCTTAAGTTTTGGACAATTCCTTTTGTAGTGTCCACATTCTTGGCATCCAAAGGCATTGGATTTTGGACATATCTCTATTGTTTGTTCTTCGTGGACCAAATTTGCCAAATTTTTCTTGGCCATGGTTGCAAATGCTTGCTCCTTTGATCCCACATCCTCTTTTCCTTTGAGTCTAGTTTCCTCTATCTTGCATAGAGACCATAATTCACTTAGTGGGGTAGCTTCCTTCTTGGAATATATGCTTGATGTGAAGTTGCCCTAATCCTCATGTAGAGCATTGAGTACTACAATTGTCATTTCTTTGTTAGATATGAATTCTTCCAGCTCTTGAAGTTAATCCCCCATCTTAGAGATCTTCATGGAATATCGAGTTATTCCTTCCTTTGATATCTTCAACTTATAAAAATCATTTCGAAGAGATATCACTTCTCCAGTTGTGCTTACCGAGAATAACTCTATTAGCTTGTCATAGATTTCTTTTGATGTTTCAAGTTTGGAGACATAAGGAATGAGAGAGTCTTTGATGGATTCTATTAGAATCCTTTCAGCTCTTGTCTAATCCTTATTGTACTTGGCTAAGGCTAGAGTTTGTTCCTTAACAGGGATCAATGTTGATAATATCAGTATTGGAAAAATATCAGCGAGGGTCTAGAAAACATCTTATCGACAATATTGGCGAAAATATCGTCAAAATATCGGCAAATATCGACAAGCATAAAAAATATTTTTTTTCAAATTTTTGAACATAGCCGATATTTTCTGATTTTTTGAAAATATCACAATATTTTCTAGGCGATATATCGTTTTGTCGAAAATATCGCGACATTTTCGAATATCGCTGATATTGTCAACAACGGCAGCGACAATGATATTTCTTTTGATGTGTTCTAGAAGTTCATTCTCCTTGAGAAGTAAATCAATCCTCTTCTTCCATGCAAGGAAGCTAGTGGTCCCAACCAATTTATTGCTTTCCTTGAAAAAAGACATTGATGTATAATCAGAAGGGGACATATACTTGTTAGAGTTTGAGATGTAGTGGACTTGCTTTCTTCTTGAAGACTTGATGACTTGCCTTCCTTGGATCTTGATGTTCTTCAAGTTGCTTTCTTCAAATGGACTCAATTGATTGCTTGATGACTTGTGCTTGTAGAGATTTTCCTTTTGAAGATGGTGTGGCTTGATGTAGGTCCCTCCTTGATTTTCTCTTCTTATAGGTGCCTTTATACAAAAGACTTCTCCTTTTGCTTTGTAGTCTTCTTGTAGTCCTTTCTTATCCTTGATGAGATTGAGACTTCTTGGCTTGATACTTCAAATTTTGTAGATGTCCTTTCTTGATGAGTGTTCTTGAGATGCCCTTTCCTTGATGTGCCACCTTAGAGCTGATACCATGTTGAAGAATCAAGGGCAATAATGTATAGTAGGATTCTTCTATTCTTGATAACAATTTGTGAAGTACTTTTACAATTTATCTTAGCTTGATCTTCTTCTTCTTATTAGTTTTTTTGTTTACTTCCTCAAAATTTTACCAAAACATAAGAAACAAGAACACAAAATGTTGGCTCTCTGCATGGGCCAAAACCTCTCTCTCTTAGAGAGGAAAACCCTTTAGTAAGTTTCTCTTATTGAAGCTTCTTATTGATCAATGCCAAACCTTAGACCCTTGACTAGAATGTCCTCCAAGCAAAAGTCAAGTCCTTCCTCCTTTCTACACTTTGTTCCCTAACACTTAGTCTTCCTTCTTCCGACACTTTTCTCCACGATACTTCTTACTCCTTCTTCATTCTTTGGCTGGAGATAGACCTTGCTTATGGGAGCTATAGATGAGATGCTTCTCTTCTATACTTAGTGATGTCCTTTACTTGTGGATACACCTTTCTATTGATAAAACAAGATTCTTCTTGAGATGTATATGTAGACTGATGTGACTGTACAAAAACCCTAGGTTCTCACACGTGTGGTAGGTATCCTTGTGAATTAGGGTCCTTTCACCTTTGCTTGAGAGATAGTCTTCTTCACTTGAGTAGGAGGCCTTGTAAGCCCAAGTTTCTAGCCCAAAAAAAGATGCATGTGTGACTGTGATCTTGTTTCTAATATACCCGCAAATTGCCCTCCTTTTTCCTCGCACGTGTGACTATACTTTGCCCTAGAAACAGTCCCAAAACTTCGATTTTCTTCCTTGTTTCTTCATTGCACTTGGATACCCCTTAACTTCGTCCTTCTTCATTTTTCCTTGACTTCTCTTGCTCGCTGATTTCAGAGGTGAGTGATAGTCATTATGAGGGAGTGGACAACCTCTATATATAGAGGATTGTCCCTCCTTTAGGATGACTTGGTGTTTCTTCATCATTTTTGCTACTAAGAGGATGTCGTTGCGTGGAGATGACTTGACTTTGCTTGGAGGTATTTTCTTTGACTCTTATACAAGTTTATACATAGTGTAACATGCCCTTAAGGGTATTCAATCCATACATTGACTCTTTGACTTCCTAGAAGCACTTAAATATGTGCTTGACCTAATTCAATGAGCAAGAAACTCATTGATAAATATAACAAAAATAATATTTCTTTTCTTGAATAAATACAAATATCAAAAGTACATTTATGAAGACCGAACCTAGTTACACTTTCTTCAACATGGTGGAGAAATTTCCTTGATCCCTTTGATTCTTTTGGGGTCCACCCTCAAACCTTCCTTTGAAACAATATGACCAAACAACTCTCCTTTGGTGGCACCCAAAATTGTCTTCTTTAGATTAAGTGATATGTGATATTGCTTCCATCTTTAAAAAACATGTTTTTAGCTTAGATATATGGGCTTCCCTTTGTTTGGAGTATACAATCAAATCATTCTGATAAATCTCAATAATTTTCCTCATTATGTCTCTGAAATTATAATCCATGGCCCTTTGAAATGTAATAGATGCATTAATTAGTCCAAATGGTATTCTTTGGTACTCATAAGTGCCCCAAGGCGTCGTTAAAATTGTCTTATGTTTATCATCACTTTTTACAATCACCTAGTTATAACCTGAAAATCTAGTAAGGAATGATATCATTTCGCCCCCTGTGATTCTTTGGAATAGAAATACCATGTTCAAGAGCAGATAGTTATCCTTAATGGATGACAAATTCAAATTTATGAAATCAATTCATAATCTGATCTTTCTTGACTTCTTTCTAACCACCACTAAGTTGACCAACCATGTGCAGTATCTTGTAGCAACAATGATGCTTGGATTGATTCAATATCTTCTCCAATTCATTTCGTTTAAGTGGTATAAACTTGGGGTTGATTTTCCTAAGCTTTTGATGAAAATGATTAACACCTTCCTTCGATGGTATATCATGTTGGATCACTTCTTCTTGGTAAGCCTTTAAGTCGTCGTAGGACCACATAAAAACATATCTAGACTATTGAACCAATTATTTGATGGCCTTCATTTCCTTTTCTATTGTAGTCTTGCCAACCTTTATAATCTTTGGATCCTTCGGTGATCCAATGTTAATTTCATTAAATTATTCTAGCTTGTTGTTCAACTTCTTTCCTTTATATGAATCATTTCTCTTTAATAAATCTTCCAATGGAGCAAGACCCACCAAGATTTTGTTATCCACAATTCAACCACTAAGTCCTTGTTTAACTAACCGACTTGATTTTTTAGAGAATTCCTGAAGATTGTTCATAAATTTGAGGATATGTTCATCATTTTAAAAAACCTTCCAATGCACATTGTTATTTAGAATGGAGGGTTTGCATATCACTTCTAGTTGCTTGTATTCTAATAGATCACATGGTTGTCTTGTGGAAGCAACAACTGCTAAAGAATATGCTTTTTGATTGATTCCCCTGGGTATTACTTCCATGGACAAGGCATCAAACCCTTTAACATTGACTATAACTTGTCTATATATCATTAACTTGTCATTCTTACAACCAAATTTCCCTTTCACTTGGAAAACAATAAGGTCATAATCACCAATATTATTTAACATTTTGATATTCATTTCCTTAGCTAAACTTAAACCAATAAGAAAAGCTTCATATTCAACAATATTGTTAGTAGCATCAAATTATAAACGAAATGAATAGCACAACAATTTTCCTTTTGGTGAGGTAAATACAATACCTACATCATTACCCACCTTTGGATGAGGAACCATTGAAATTAATTCTCCATATGTTATCTGTGTATTCTTGAGGTGGCTCACACATGGCCATGACTGTGTAAGAGCCAAAACCATCAATGTGCTCTTTTTGAAAGTTTTCGCTGTGAAGTTTCAGATACTCATATTCACCAATAGTAATGATGACGTATGTTAAATCCAACTAAATGCTTCCACCTAATTTTGAAGTCCATTTCTTGGAAAGGATCATGACCCAAGTGGGAGGAGCATCAATTATAACTATGTCCATTTCCATGCACTTATCAAAGAACACTGCAAGATAAACCCGTATGTCTTTGATTAATCTAATGACTAGTACTTCACAGGAATCCAATGCACATATGTTCTTGGATGGCCTAGATGTTCTTAGGCCCATCCTCTTTATAGATTCAGAAGTCATAATATTTGTTGAAGCTCCTGAATTCGACATACAATTATGCCATAAAATCAAATCAGTGACTATCAAGGAGATATAAAAAAACTGATATGTTGGATTAGATTCATTTTGACTAATGGATGTTTGTAAAATAATAGGGACATATTCCCCTTCATCTGCATTTGGAGTCAGAGGTTTTTGAACATAGGACCTTAATGTTTCTCCAAGCTCTTTCTTGTAAGAAAGGCTCTTCATCAATTCTTTCAAAGACATGGGAACCGTTGCACTATTGGCCCAAGAAGCAAGCAAAAGTTTCTCGGAAGATGATTCATTCGACTTATTCCTTTGGATCTCTTCAACTTTGGGCTACTCCAGTTCTTTGGAAGACTGAGATGGTTCTCCTTGATTAGGTTCCTTCTTTCTTCTATAAACATTGCCCTTGAATCTTCTTGAAGCGGTTGCTGCCACACGACCTATTTCTTCCTTGGATGGCATTTCCCCAAATATTTTAGTGGATCGATCTTCCCCTATTGCATTGATTTTATCTTCCTGGAAAAGGTTGGATCTGTCAAATAGCATGTTACACGAATTAGGCTCCCCCATGTCCTCTTCTTACATATTTTCCCAATATATTGCACATGTCTTCTCTAAATGGGGTAGCTTGTGAAAAATAGTGAGGATATGGCAGGTCTATCATATTGGCATGCTCAAGTGAATTCAATATATTGTCATTCTTAGATTGTTTATGAACTCATTCGTTTGGGGAAACTGACAATATTGATTCTGTTGATTCTTCTCTATTTAGAGAATCCTTTCTTGCAATGATGCCCGATCCTTGACGCAAGAGCATTCAACTCATAATAATCATTGTATTTTAGTAGACATAGGAGGGTCTTGTGTTTTAAGGAAGTTGGTTTCCTAAGTGTTGAATTAATGTAATTATTAAGGTTTTGAGCGATTTTAATGAGTGAAGCTAGAATAGGGATTTAATTAAGTATTGTGAGGCATATTTGTAAATGTTCTCGAATGTAGGAGAACATGAGAGATTTAGGATAGTTGAAAGAATTGAGAATTAATTGTAAAACTTAGATTAGGAGTTAGTTCATGATTTTGTGGATTAGAGAGGATCCTTAGGGATAAGGAAGAGATTTTAGGATTTTTCTGAGAAGGTTATGGATCTAAACCAGAAATTGGTTATAGACTCCTTTTGTATAAATAAAAGCCAAAAAGGCAGAGAAAGAGTTAGTCAAGTTAGATAGTTAGTCAAGTTAGTAGTTAGAGGTTTGATTGTAAGCCTACAGGCAGGTAGCAAACGAAGGCCACTAATACAAAAGATTAGGCTAGAGAGAGAGAGAGAGAGAGACTCTTATGTAAATACTTGTTTATTAATACAAACAACTCGATGTTGAGTTCATGTGTGTGTATTGAGTAATTGAGATATAGATTGTGTATGATCTTGAGAAACATAGGTTGCAGGTGCAAAATCAGAGGCAAAATACAGAGAAGAGTAACAGAGAGGTGTTACGAATTTACACACATCCACAGTATATGAGGAAGCCTTTAATGTTCTAGTGAAGGTGGAGGAAGTATAAAGGCGCAAGCGGAGTTAAGCTCAGGAGAAAGTTGTGATGCATAACAATTAAAGTCCAGAACCCTGGAAGAAACCCGAACCCACAGAAGAACACTGAAGAAACAACATAAAAGCGAAGTAAAGGGAATAACGAAGAAGTGAGGTGTCGATGCATAGGAGTCATTGGATCAGCTAGATTAGCGGATGAGATTGTTCGCGATAAGCAGCCAAGATTAAGTTGTGTAGAATGGAGTAAAAGGAATCAATGACGAAGATTAACTTACGTGTTAGCAGAAGAGGAATCCAGAGGAGCCGTCGTAGCCGTCGATGGTAGAAGATCTACGATCATCGGGCACTAGTAATATCGGGTGTTAATCAAGGAAGAAAGGCGGATTTATAAGCGAAAGCGGGTTATCGGGTGGAGAAAAAATAGTAAGTGGTAATTCAAGGTGTTCACCTGATTCCATTAATCAGTCGACACGTAGCACGTCGGACGAGAGATGAAACCACTTTATCAGGCAGGTAATCCCCGTGCAAGTGGCTCACCCGATATTGTCATTAACCGTTGGATCAAATGGGTTTTGATCAATGGTGGAGGGTCGGTGATTAGGTTTGTTGATTGGGTGAACGAACAACCATTGGATTGAAGGGTAATATCTATGGCAAAGGTTGAAGTTGATAAGGCTTGGGAAAGAGCGGACCCGAGAAGTTTATGGACGCGAATTCAAGTTATTTGAGTTCCAGAGGATGAGTGGAGATCATGCGGCAACCATTGATCTGGTGGAGTGAAGTCAACGGGGGAGGATGAACGCGATGAGTGAGCATCAATAAATTTCAAAGGTCGTGGATTGGCGGAAAGGTGAAAAAGTAAGTTTACGTGTGTTTGTGGAGTTTTTTTATTATATAAGAATTATAATAGAAATAAAGCGGATAAAGGTTTTACGGGTTAAGTTCGCATATAACCAAAGTTTAAGAGTGGGCTTTGGTTAATATGCGCGGGGTATAAATTAACTAAAGCTTATGAGGGTGTATAAAGTCCTGATGGAAAGTTTATGAAGGTTGAGTAGAGTTCTGCTCAAAGGTTAATTAAGGGTCAGACTATTGTATGTCGAATATAACGTTTCCACATAAAACTTAATTAAGAACATTAAACCTTGGTTTAAGAAGGTTTTCACCATGAATCAGGTGATTAAGGCTTGGGACCAATGACATGCAATTTTATTTTCATAATGTGGGTATTATCGGCTTAAGTTGGCATCATTTTGGTATCGAAGCAGAATTGTAGTTGAAACAATTGATATCATAACAAAATAAGGAAATTCTATGTGAAAATTTCTTTGAAAAATTTAGAACAGAGTTATGTTTTAAGATGTGTATGCAGGCAAGAGGAGATTAGATTCTAATCTGACAAATAGTAGGCACACAGAGATAAAGTGCAACAGAATTAACAGAGGACAATCCATTTAAAGTGCAGTTGAATGGTAGAACAAGATCATGCAGAGCTCTTGAAGGTGAGATGATATGTTTTGTTTTAATTTGATTTGAAGATTGGAGAGCTTGTGGTCTTTATATTGACACATAGGTAGTAGCATAAGAAGGTGAGAAGATTGCAGCAACCTAGAGCAAGGAGTGCTCAATTGGTTCAAGAGGAAAGAACCAGAGAAATGCCAAAATCTGAGCTTAGAGGAGAGAAGATTAGTGAGGCATCTGTAGCAAGAAGGAGAGTTGTTACTATAGGGGTTTTGTTGCAGCTCATAGGAAGATCATAAGGGCAATTCCACAGAGGATGTGGGTAGAATTGCTAAGTAATGAAGGAAGCTGATAAGACTTTCTAAATGAAAGAAGAGGTGGTCAGAACCAAGTATTTCATTAGTGATTGAAATACAAGAGGACAATTGTGTTCTTAGAAGATACAAATGAGTTGAAGCCTAGAAGGCGCAGAGAAAAGTGCTCAAAACAAGTTCTAGAGACAAAGAACCAAGGGCTTGCCAAAAGACCAAGTACAGAGGCAAGCTGGGTGAGGTAAGTGGCAACAGGGAGGACTTGTTGTTGCAGAGGCTTTAATGCAGCTCATAGTAAGTGAGTAAGGAGCTCATGAAGATAGAGAAGGAGAAGATGACTACTGATAGTCATAGTAGAGGTTCTGAGGAAGACCACAACAAAAGAAAAGTGAAGAAGGAGGATGCCAAGGCAAATGGAAAGAGAATGATTCAAGAAGAAATTGACAAAGAGATTATTGAGATGAAAGAATAACTCAATGTATTAAGGATGATACTTGAGGAAAACCAAAAACTAGGTTGGGTATTAAAGAAGAAGCCAATGAAGTGGTCTAAAATACAGAGAAAGCTACAACAAAAGCAAGCAAAGTGGCTGATGGAAAAACTTAGAGAAGCTGAGTTGGAAATGGAACTTTCTATTTGTGAACCAGAGCAGGGTGAAGTTTTGGTTGAAGAAGAAGGAATTATTGATGATTTTCTGAATTGTTGGACAAATGCAGACTACTAGGAGAATGTAAAACCTTATATTGTTGAATCTAATAATTTTGATGTGATTACAGGTTTTGCAGAGGATGAGCAATTTTTTGAAGCTGTCAAAAGTATGGAAGAGTATCTTTCAGAAGATAAAAACTTTGAAGTAAAGAATGATGGAGAATGATCTTGAATGAGAAAAGTAGTGAATTATTGTAGAAGAAATAATTTATTAATACATTGATGTTTGAAGCTGTGACAACAAAGGAAAAATTTCTTGTGAAAGGAGATGAAATTTACTCTGAAGAACTGATATGTGAAGCAACAGTTGAGATTGTTGAGCCTTGTAATTTTCAAACTGATAATTTGTGTATAATTGTAGAAATCATAAGTAATGATGAAGTACTTATGAAATGTCACAAAGAACTTGAATTACTGGAGTATTTGCTGGGAAATTCAGAGTATGACAGTGTGATTGTAGAGGAAGGAGTTCACTACAGTGGACAAGAGCAGAAAGACATCATTAGAGCAGATGATGTGGAGGGGAGACTAACTGCTAGTCTTGAGAGTACATTAGATAATTCTTTAGAGATTTATTTAAAGAGGTTGAATTAGCATACTGATGTGCTGATAGAAGAGGAGAAATCAGAGCAACATATTGAAGTGTTGCCAAAGGAAGAAGAGGAATTGAGGCCTTATGTTTTTTATTTTAATAATTGTTTTGTGAGTGCAGGTTTAGTTGTAGATGCTGGAGGAAATTTGGCACAGATGAGCAGTAAAGACAAGACGGTAGAAGAGGATTATGTGGAAGATTTTAGTCCATGGAATAAAGATGTTCAATTGCTAGAGAGAATGTTGGAAAGTCAGGATTCAATGTAGAAATAGATAATCATGAAAGATAGTAAGGATGAAAGTGAGACATAAAAAGTAAGAGCAAGAGTAAGAATTCAAGAGCTACAAAGAGAAGAACAACATTTTGAAGAGTTAGTGAATAGCAGAAACAACCTGAAACAAATAAAAAGATGTAACAGTAAGTGGCAGAGTATGTACCAGTCCAAGGATGTGCTAGAGATGGAGATTGAAGAACTATGGCAGTTAATGATGAAACAGTCCAAGATGAGGGAAATGACAACATGAAGGATGATCAATCAGAACTTGAACCTAATTGAAAAGGAGAGGAAGATGAAACAGAAGACAACAGACATACAACAATAACAAAGGTGCAAGGCGTTTGGGCAGTTACAAACTAAAGTTTGGGACCCTAAAGGTTTTTTATCAACATATGAAGACACATGATCAGGAGACCATGAATGTTTCTACTTTGGGAGTCTGATGCAGGAGCATTCAACTCAGAAGAATCATTGTATTTTAGTAGACATAGGGGGGGTCTTGTGTTTTAAGGAAGTTGGTTTCCTAAGTGTTGAATTAATGTAATTATTAAGGTTTTGAGTGATTTTAATGAGAGGAGCTAGAATAGGGATTTAATTAAGTATTGTGAGGCATATTTGTAAATTTTCTCAAATGTAGGAGAACATGAGAGATTTAGGATAGTTGAAAGAGTTGAGAATTAATTGTAAAACTTAGATTAGGTGTTAGTTCATGATTTTGTGGATTAGAGAGGATCCTTAGGGATAAGGAAGAGATTTTAGGATTTTGTTGAGAAGGTTATGGATCTAAACCAGAAATTGGTTATAGACTCCTTTTGTATAAATGTAAGCCAAAAAGGCAGAGAAAGAGTTAGTCAAGTTAGTAGTTAGAGGTTGTGAGTTAGAGATTTGATTGTAAGCCTACAGGCAAGTAAGAAAATAGAGGCTACTGATATAGAATATCAGGCCAGAGAGAGAGAGAGATTCTTATTTAAATACTTGTTTATTAATACAAACAACTCGTTTTTGAGTTCGTCTGTGCGTATTGAGTAATTGAGATATAGATTGTGTATGATCTTGAGTTATTTTGCGTAACATAGGTTGCAGGTGCAGAATCAAAGGCGAAATATAGAGAAGAGTAACGGAGAGGTGTTACGAATTTACACACATCCACAGTACAGGAGGAAGCCTTTAATGTTCCAGTGAAGGTGGAGGAAGTATAAAGGCGCGAGCGGAGTTAAGCTCAGGAGAAAGTTATGATGCAGAACAATTGAAGTCCAGAACCATGGAAGAAACCCGAACCCACAGAAGAACACTGAAGTAACGACATAAAAACGAAGTAAAGGGAACAACGAAGAAGTGAGGTGTCGATGCATAGGAGCCATTGGATCAACTAGATCAACGGATGAGATTGTTCACGATAAGCAGCCAAGATTAAGTTGTGTAGAATGGAGTAAAAGAAATGAACGACGAAGATTAACTTAAGTGTTAGTGGAAGAGGAATCCGAAGTAGCCATCGCAGCCATCGATGGTAGAATATCTACGGTCATCGAGTGCCAATAAGCTGGGGCATTAATCAAGGAAGAAAGGCGGATTTATAAGCGAAAGCGGGTTATTAGGTGGAGAAAAAGTGGTAAGTGGTAATTCAGGGTGGTCACCCGATTCCATTAATCAGTCAGACACGTAGCACGTCGGAGGAGAGAGGAAACTGCTTTATCAGGCGGGTAATCCCTGTGCAAGTGGATCACCCGATATCGTTGTTAACCGTTGGATCAAATGGGTTTTGTTCAACGGTGGAGGGCCAGCAATTAGGTTTGTTGATCGGGTTAATGAACAACTATTGGATTGAAGGGTAAGATCTATGGCGGAGGTTGAAGCCGATAAGGCTTGGAAAAGAGAAGACTCGAGAAGTCTATGGAAGCGAGTTAAAGTTATTTGAGTTCCAGAGGATGAGTGGAGATCACGCGAGAGCCGTTGATCTGGTGGAGTGAAATCAATGGTGGAGGATGAACGTGATGAGTGAGCATCGATAAATGTGCAAAGGCCATGGATTGGTGGAAAGGTGAAAAGGTAAGTTTACGTATGTTTGTGGAGTATTTCTATTATATAAGAATTACAATAGAAATAAAGCGGATAAAGGTTTTATGGGTTAAGTTCGCATATAACCAAAGTTTAAGAGTGGGGTTTGGTTAATATGCGCGAGGTATAAATTAACTAAAGTTTATGAGGGTGTATAAATTCCCGATGGAAAGTTTAATGAAGGTTGAGTAGAGTTCCGCTCAAAGGTTAATTAAGGGTCAGACTATTGTATAGTCGAATATAACGTTTTTGCATAAAACTTAATTAAGAACATTAAACCTTCGTTTAAGAAGGTTTTCACCATGGATCAGGTGATTAAGGCTTGGGACCAGCGACATGCAATTTTATTTGCATAATGTGGGTATTGTCGTCTTAGGCTTGCATCAATCCTTTGTGATGTTAAGTTCCAATTATTTGAATTCATTGACTAGAAATGACATTGGGTTGGTTGATGGTGCTAGTTCTTGTTTCTGGGCATATATTTGGCTTCAACCTTTATTATTGGTCCCAAACGATCAGGCCCTCCTGTTATCATCCAACCATACTTCTAGCTTTGGCCTTTGCTTTAGCAAGTTTCTAGGTTTCGATTCATTGAGGAAAAAATTAAAATCACCATTGAAAGCATTAAGGTAATAGGTAAGCATGGTATCTAGAGTAGGATGATGCGATATTGGAATTTCATTCAGTGTCCTGTCAAATCTCTTACTAAAATCTTTGACAGTTTTATTGTCCAGACATTTGATGTTAATAAGAGCATTCAAAAGGAAGTGAACATTCTTCTTTTTGACCCATTTTTTAAAGAATTCTTTTGACAAGATTCTAAAGAGTCAATACAATTATTAGACAAACTCATAAACCATGTTTCTGCATCTTTCTTAAGAGATAAAGCAAAACATCTAAGTAACACATCAATATGACAAACAAAAATATCAACTATATATTCTATAAAAGCATCCCAATTTTTTTTGGGAAGAAACAACACCATCTCCATGAAAAGATAGAGAATTTTCCAAAACAAGCATATCATGGAGTTGCGAAGAAATGACAACCAAGTTGATTGGCTTGTAAGTAGTTGTCATCCATGGTGTAACGATTAGATCCAGAATAAATTTATATATTCAAAGTTTTTCTTTAAAACCACAAGACGAAAAAATGGAGTTTCTTCCTTATATTTTCTTTGATAAGTTAAACAAGGCTTGGGGACCTGAAGAAACTCACCTCTAGAGTTTACCTTTATTAGAGAATTTTTGAGGTCTAAAATGGGTCTCAAAACAAAAATGTACAACCAAAATCAACTTTATAAGAACCAATAGGATTCAAGATGATGATGTCAACCATGAGGGATGATTCAACATTTTTGGAGATAAAAAGTAAAAAAATTTAAAAATTAAAAAAAACTAATTTTCAACTCGTATTTTCAACTGATATCCATATGGTTTTACTCAAATTTTGAGCAACATTACTCTTTGGATGCAAAATTTAATACCTCATCCAAGGAGTTCCCGTGTTGCATACTTTCGAAGGACCATACTACATGAAAAATGAAAAATACATGAAAACTACGTTTTTCATGTATTTCTCATTTTTCATGTAGTAGGGTCAATTAAAAGTATAAAACATGGGTACTCGTTAGATGAGGAATTAAATTATGCATCCAACGAGTGTTCCCTCTAGAAATTTGAGTAAAACCATATGGAGATAAGTTGAAAATACGAGTTGAAAAATAGTTTCTCTTTTTTCCCTTTAAAATTTGATGATGTCGTCTAATCTTGTTTTATTATTTCCACTATTATTTTATAATATTCCTTAGGAGGACCATTTTAGACCTCAAAATTTCTATAATTATGATTATTGCACCGGGACAACAAGTATAAATAAATTTTGGGTCTTGAAACTAGCTCTTGGTGGACCTAAAATTGAAGGAGTTTGGTTAGAAGTGTTAGTACTATGAAAATCCTTTCCAATGAGAATAAAAACACCAACTTTGGATGAGTGGTTGAAAATATATTCAATCTGCAAGTTAACTACTCAGAAAATGGTCCTCAACCTTGAGGGTTGAAAATTGACTTAGCCCAAAAGAGTGACTAGACCTACAAATTGTTTCATACAACTATATTATCTAAAATCAATAAATAATCAATATAAAACCTCTTTAGAGAAACTATAAAGGATACAAGAGAGTTAAGCTTGAGTTTCATGTATCCCAAGGCAAGGGTTTGCTTCCAATTGTAGTAAATAATTTCCAAAACCTATAATAAAGCTTGAAACACTTGGAAATTATGCTAGCACATCAATATAAAGAAAAACGAAGGGGGTTGTACAACCTTGGGGCTTTTAAGGCTTCCCAAAAATGCAATTTGTGGTGATTTATCCAATGAAATAGTTAATAAGAGCACATTAAACCATATGTTAATGAAGAAATTTGCTATTGAAATATTTTTTGTATTTTCTTATATGAATTTTTACAATTATTGGAATATATACATTTTTGAGGATTTTTTTTAAATATTTAATGCTAAAAAAAAAAGTACAATAAATTTTGAGAAATAATTTTGTAAAGTGACTTGATTGTAAATTGTTGGAAATAAGGGTATGATCCATTTTCCACAAGATTCAAGGATAGGGAATTATTTCAATTCCTATATTTTGCATCACGATGCTTGGGGTTTTGGTATAGGTGGAACATCAAGGATACAACCTTAGAATCAAAACAAGACAAGAAATGGAACCAAAATCCTATTAAGAGGGATTCCTATGACATGAATCCTAAAACCAAAATAATTTTTTTTAAAAGATAAGGTTACTTACCCCCAATGGGAGTGTGAAACATGTCCTAAAAATGAACAACATTGCCATGTATGAATTAAGAGAATGATGTGAGATAGACCCTAGACCTTCCTCTTCCAAGCCTTCTTGAATCAGTTTCCTTATCCTTGTAGTAACTTTGATATGCTCCATAAATTGCCTTTGAATAATTTTACATCAACCAAGCAAAAGAAGAGAATTCGCGTATAAACCCTTTTGTCTCATGAACATTTTCACATTTTTATTAGACAACTTAGTAAGTTCACAATGATTTTCCAAGGAGAAGGCCTATATTTATAGATGAGGATCTTTAATATTTCCTCCTTGGTAATCCCACAAAATAATAACTTTCCATCCACAAAGTGCTTGGAGGCTAAGTTAAAAATTTATTTTTTTCAAGTTTACATTGACTAAAGGTCAAATGGAGGCAAGTTTCTACATAGATGTGGCCAAGAGGGATTGTTTTGACTTTAAATGACCAAACATTCCACAAGTGATTGTATGGTTGGATCACTTGCAAAATTAGCTCTTCATTGGTGGTCCAATGACTTGATTTTACCTTGCTTTGACATTCCAATGGCTAGGCTAAGGATGGATGCTAGGCTTAGGTGGACGACTTGGATAGGCTAGTCTTCATTGCTTGATATTTAGATGAATTTTTCTTGTAAAGTGAATTTTCCTTGCTTATTCCTTCACATTTGACTTGTAAAATGCCCTTTCCATGCAACATCACACTCCTTGATCTTCTTGCAAAAAAATGAGGACATGGACTCCCTTCAAGGCTAACGACTAGTTGATTTGGTGAAGAATACTTAAAACTTGGCTTGAATTTGACTTGAAACACTTGAAATAGCCCTTGGCGGCTCTCCTTCTTTGATAAGTCTTCTTAAGTTTCCTTTAGAAAGGCTTAATATTGCTTAAGGAGGACTCAACCTCCTTCCTTAGTGTTGATTTCTCAAATGCAATTTACACAAGCACTTTATTTTTGAAACTTGATAATTACTTCCAATCATGTAGATATGTATTTTGCACTTTTAAATGTATCATTAAGTAATTACACATTCAAAATTCAACCATAAATATAATGACGCAGTAGAGATCAAAATGCATAATAAAGACACAATGTTTACCCTGGGAAAACCCACTTGGGTAAAAACCCAACAACCTTCTTCTTAGAGAAATATTCAATTCAGCATGAGATATATAAAATTCAATTCTTATGGTCACACTCACAGGACTGTAATAAAAAATATGTCAAGTCCAACTCTTTCATTATCGACAACTGGTCCTCCTTAAACAACTTGGTTAAGCTCAACAATAAGGTCCAGGTCTTGATCTCCTTCTCCCACAGAAGCTCACCACCATGAAACTGTCATACACATTAGGTGTTGATCTGACTTGAACATGAGAGGAGTCGACTTGACATCTTGTTGAGTCTAGATTTTTCTATTGAAAAATTCAATTTCTTTCCTTTGAAAAGGGCATGAAGAACATGCCTCATAAAATAATCTTTTGACAAAACAATAAATATTTTTCCTTATCTCACAAGCATGAAGAACATGCTAAATAATATCTTATATCATCACACATACAATTTATATTTTATCTTTACATGTACAACATTGTACATTTTCAACATCAACCGTAGCTACAAAATTCAATGCTCCCTCTTAGCTAGGGAGGTATTCATAATGACTATATAGATGTTCTCTATTGAAATATTTTCTCTATGAATAAGGTTTCATAGTCATATAGGTCAACACCCTTGACCTATAACAATCATAACATTCATTAAATACCATTATTCCAGGTTAGCACACCTAACCTATGGTACATCATCAAATCCACTAGGTAGCATTATCTAGGTTAGCACACCTAACCTGTGGTATAATATCAACACACACTAGGTACCATTATCTAGGCTAGCACACCTAGAATATGGTACAATATCATCCTTAACTAATCACCATGATCCGGTCAACGCCTCAAACTCATGGTATACAAACTAGTATAGGTTTACCATCACCATGGTAAAACCTTAGGGAATATCCATGTTCCAACTTCAAAGGGTTGGCCAAACCCTAGAGGACATCCACATCCTTACACCACAAGGTTTCCATCACCACGATCAAATCCTAAAGGATATCCATGTCCTTACACCACAGGGTTTCCATCACCACGATCAAACCTTAAAGGACATCCACATCCTCACTCCACAGGCCTCATTCTAGGTCATGATGCTCATTACTATATGGGCTCACTCAATGAGTAACCAATTTGGATGTTGAAAATGCACCTACTATTATAGAGTGACCAAGCCAAAACATTGATCAACACCCACTCTTTTGAGTAGCCTCTACCAGACCATTCACCCTAATTCCAGTTATAGTACTTGACATAGGGATAATATCCCTAATTCCAGTCACAATACTTGACATAGGGAGAATGCTTGTCCAATGGACCATTCTTCCTAATTCTGGTCAATGCACTTGATACATGGATAACATCCCTAATTCCATTCAGAGTACGTGACACAGGAAGAATGACTTCCCATGATGCTATCAAATCTATCAACCCATTCTCCTTAATTCTAGTCAATATACTTGACACAGGAATAACCTTCCTAATTCTGGTTGAAGTATAGATACAAGGAGAACCCATATCAATGATTCTATATCATCCTTGCTCCTTGTCAACCAAGGATGTAATCTCCACAAATCCAAGCTTGTCTTGTAAGTGCACAAACTTCCTTCTAGAAAGAAACTTTGAAAAAATATTGATTGTTTTCTAATAAATGGAAATACACACGAGCTTCGTTGCTCCTTCCAGATGTACTCTTCCTCTATTCCAACATTCCTTGATCAATAAATATAATCATGCAACACCTCAAACCAGAGTATCATGCAAATGACTCAATACAAATTGAAAAACAAATGTCCAACCTATTAGGGAGCCAATCAGTTGTTCATACTAAGATTTTTCCCCATAGACATACAATCCATCATTCCAAACTTCCAGTCCTAAGTAGTACATCAAACAAAAATTGTTCATACCAAATTCAACAACCAACTCCCTCTTAATCTATAATAGAGTTAAATATTTCCACCATGGCTAATCCTTTTAACAAATGAGTTCTGACAAGATCTCACTTCAAGACATACTTCAACTTTGATGATTAGACTACTCCCTCTGAATCTAGATCATGCCACAAGCTTTGCTTTGTTCTTTTAATCTTATCAATTGTTTCCAAAACCTAGGCAACCTTCACCTTGTACATGCAATCCTTACTAGGATATCATGGAAGAACAATTATAACCAAGAAAAGAATACAAAGCCAAAAGACTAACTATTAGTAAAAACAATAATAGTAATGATTAAAGAAAAAAGATATAAAAATACTTATATTTTAAAAAGAATATCAACGCCCTCTTGATCTTAGGCTTCTTACATTCCTTTTCCATGATGTCATTTCACATGAGCTAGGGATTTCATCAAAAGCATCCCCATCCTAGTGTTTTATCCATAATTCTAAGGTTTTTCTCAATTCAAGTCCTTTTGTTAGCTAAGGTTACAAACCTTAGATATCCAAATGTCAGAACCTTAATTGGTATTTTTCACAAGAGATAGTTAAATCTAGGGTTTTGTCTAAAAACCTTAGATATCATATTCAACGTCTTCCAAAACCTCACTCCTTGCAAGTCATATTCCAAAAATCCATGCAATCCCATACTTTCTCAATCACGAATATTTATTGAGCTAATATTGTTTATTAAATCCAAGTAGTCTTATAGTCCAAATGACTTTGGACTTCAATCATAAAGAGGAGCTCGTCCTATTCATGCCTCCGTGATTCTTTATGGATTCCTTTCATAATTGAAAATGACACATACCTCTAATGCAAATTCATTTTTCAAGATATTAGAGGTCAATTTGACACAAGTCTAACAGAGTTTCCATCGGACCTATACTTGGTCTTTTGACAAGTTGTTATGACTATAAAAATTCCCAAGAATAATATGTTGCAATACATATTAGTGATCATACCTTTTATTTGTGGTTCCTTTGTCTAATAAATTCTTATTTAGATATTTAGTTTGACTACACTACACAGGAACTTGGGTTGTTACATAGTTTTCTCCTTACTAAAAAATCAAACCTCAGTAACTTTGGATCGGTACCATAGAGTTGTCACATACTTTACCCCTCGGTCTCAGTAATTTGGACTTGCATGACATAGAACTCGGTCTTGAACAAAAGTTGGTGCATATACCACATAAGCTTGGAAAACAACTTCAAACTTGTATCTTAGTCAACTCGGACCTGTATTACAAAACCTTTGTAGTAGAACTAATTCAGACTTCTTCAAAAAATATTTTGGACCGTAGTAGGCTACTCAGATGCTTCTTCTCTTCTATTTTGATTTGTCTTGATTAGAGATATACATATCATCTTATGGATTCGAATTATGTCATGAGGGAGAATGAGTGACTTCAATATATAGTCTTCCAAAGGGGTCAATTTTTTTTCTCAATTGAGTAGGGATTCTCTAGCTCAAGTATAGAAAAAACTTTGACCTTTTAGTTTATGGACCTTGGCCTCCTTTAGAAGGTAATCTCAATGCTCCATCCTTTCACCAAAAGCTTTGATACCATGTCAATTTTTCAAGTGCAATGTACACAAGAAATTTATTTCTTAAACTTGATAATTACTTCCAATGATGTATATATTTATTTTTCACTTTTCAATGTATCGTTAAACAAATACACATTCAAAAATTCAACCATAAATGCAAAGAAGTGGAGGAGATCATAGTGCACAATAGAGACACAATGTTTACCCTAGGAAAACCCAACAAATTTCTTCTTAGAGAAACATTCAATTCATAAGATACATCAAAGTCAATTCTTATGGTCACACTCATAGGACAAACAAAAACATGTCAAGTCCATATATTTCACTTGTCCACAACTGGTCCTCCTTGAAAAACTTGGTTAAGATCAACAATGAGGTCCAAGTCTTGACCTCCTTCTCCCACATATGCTTACCATCATGTCATTGTCATACACAAACACGGTTCACTCCATAGGCTCGAACCATGATGCATATTTGGATCATCATAACTTGGATCATCACTGGCTTGGATCATCACAACTAGGCTTAGATCATTGCAGGCTCAGACCAACATCAAAGAGTAGGCTCAGTACCACAAAATTGGATCATGTAACTTGTACTTGTCACAAAGATAATTTTGCACTTAATCACAAATATAACCTCACTTTGCCACAGAGATAGCTCGTAATTTGTATCCTCCTTTTATTTGTTTTAGATAAGATCATATGTGCTCTATAGTGAGGCCGAATGGTGCCTTTGGAGGAAGGATTTGTCTCATATTTATATTCATAAGAAGGGGTCTGGAATGATGTCTTTATAGGGTTTGAGCCGAATTGAACATTAGAGGAGATGAATTGACATCTTATTGAGTCTAGATTTTGCTTTTGAAAAATTCAATTTCTTTCCTTTGAAAAGGGCATGAAGAACATGCCTCATAAAATAATCATTTGAAAAAAACAATAAACAATTTTTCCTTTTCTCACAAGCATGAAGAACATGGTAAATAATATTTTCTCTCATCACAAATACAATTTATATTTTGTCTTTACATGTACAACAATGTACATTATGAAGACTGACCATAGCTACAAAATTCAACACTTGGTCCTCAATTTTCGCAATGGTTTCCTCACTTGAGATAAAACACTTGGATTTGGCCCTTGATTGGATATTACTTTGCTTGATTTAGTCCTTGTGGGCTTATTTCCTGAGTTCTTCCTTCAACGTCTTACTTGGAGATGCTTCCTTCTCTTTTGCTCAGAGGACTCGACATCCCTGTCTTCCCTTGGAAAGCTAATGACTGTGCTGGTTTGGATCCCTTTGACCTTTTCTTTGAATAATTTTGAGTTGAGACTTGGATGATTAGCCCTTGGGGGCTCCAATTTTCACAAACAAAGTTTAATGTTCCAACATTTACCTTTAACTTTTCCTTTTATTCCATCCAACAACCTAAAGGAGGATGGCATCATTCCCCACGTGTGGTACAAATGCTTGAAAGGCTTGATTTGATGCCACTTTGATTGAGAATTGAGCTTATTTGTCTTGGATACGATACTTTCTTGACCATTCCTCTTTGTCCACCTTATCATTAGTCGTCAAACATGGTAGCTTGAAATTCCAAATGGAAAGCCCTCTTTCCCCCAAAGTGGGTCGACTACTGTAACTAGACATGTGTGAGGGCTTTCTGATTGCTTCAAAAGACAAGTGGTTCATCTTAGCATAGATATTCAAATGGATACCCACTTTGACATAGAATACGTAACATGATCCCTTGGGAGACACAAACACATTGAGAACTATGAGACCATCACCATGCAGATCCAAGGCCAAGGGGAAGTCAAAAATACATAAAGACACATGGCACATGTAGGATAGGGGGTGCATTAGGATCAGAAAGGATAATGTCAAGGAAAAGTACATATGGTGATAACCCTTCCAAGGATTTATGATACAAGTTCTCTCTTAAACCATGGGTCCTACTAGTGTCTAATCCATGATACCTACAATATCATCCCAAAGTATAAGAATACCCATGAAGGCAAGGAGTTATCGCCCTCTACGGAAAAGTCAATGATGCCACAAAGACAAAAATACCATGAAATAAAAAAAATAGGGAGTAGCAATGGTTGTCCACACCAATGGGGATCTAGGAGTCACTTTCACAAAATAACACACACCCACATAGCTTTACAGGGCTATATGACACATCCTTTGGGCTTATATGGTGTGGCCAAAAAGTTCCAAGGTACCCCTGTTGAAAGAGGAGTAACAAGCTCAAAGTGGAGTAGTAATTGGGAAGAGAGTCTATATTTATGGTGTGCTGATTATAATTCCAATTGGAAGTTTTATATTTACTTAAAATGCATATGAACCCACACAAACACTCACTTGGTAAACCACTTCCCTAGATAAATGTGTATGATGTTACTGCTGAAACTGTTTAAAACACTTGCATCTTTGCATCAAATTTTGTGGGGTTTCATAGAGTACAAGTTGTGGAAACACTTTTATGAAAGAGATATATATAAATTGAAGAAAAAAATAGAATTTCTATAAATAAAAAAACAAATAACATGCTTAAGAGGCGTTTGACCTTCCTAAAGTTTTATAATTTTGACACCTTGAAAGGAATCTAAGCCTTTGCAAAATTTTATCCTTTTTTTTTTTAAACTTATCCATAGACATTAAATATATCATAAATATTAATGTTTTTAACATGCCTAAAACACAATAGGGCCTCAACAAAATTAGGAAGATTTAGGCAATAATCATGGATTAGAATTAGTAGAGTTTCACCATAGGAAATGCATGCCTTCATTTGATCATCTCCCCATAATATACAAAATCAATGAATGGGTAGGATTAATAGTGTGACAATTTTAAAATTGTTGCAGTTAATATCGTTATTATTCACCTATCTTCAAAATATTATTTGTCTTCTATAAATTATATACGACAAATACTTAATAAAACATGATTGCAACTTAACCAAAATTAAATCACAGGAACTGAGAAAATATCACACCCACAAAATAATAGACACTAGTATTTTTGGACAAGTTGTCCCTTAAAAAAACCCAATGTGGGGAAAACAAGTTCTATATATGAGTATTTTATTATTCTTCAACAAATTTGTAATTGAAATTACATACATTGTTTGTCGTAAAATTAGCAAACCTCTGGAAAATCATTTTCTTTACTCCTGCTAGATGATATGACCTCCTAGAAGCTATTCAACCTCTAAAAATCAATTCATCCCTTTTTTGGAGCCATGAATCGATTCACACATGTGGGATTGGTAGATAACTCAGCCTCCTCTGGAAACTCACACTTCCGAGTAGAATATCACGACCTTTACTAGAAATTCGATCTCTACTAACCAATTTGATTTCTCTCTTTCAAGTAGAATTTCTCTAGGAATTTCATTCTTCCTCTAGAAACTCAACCTCTTCAGTTAATTCGCAATTGTTGGGAGCGAGATCCCCCAAGGGCAGTTTTGGGGCTAAAAGCCCATGTTTAAGTCAAATTTTTGTAATATTATTGTAAAGACTCCGCATTTTGTGGTCGCAGAGCGCGAAGGTGTTATGTGTCACATAGGGTAGTCTGCCCTTAGTTTTGTAAAGTTAAGTTGGCTGTAAGAGAACTACCCATGGTCCGCGGACCATGGGATTGTATAAAAAGAGCTAAGCTCTAAGTAATTTAAAGAGAACAGACAATGATGGATGATGTAAGAGAATCATAGATTTAGAGCAAGAAGTCTAATCTTGGGTTGTAGTGTAGGTAAAGACTCTGCAGCTGAGTGTGCAAAGGCCTAGGGTAGAAGTTCGCAGTTGAGTGCGCGGACCCCTACAACTGTGTGCGTAGGGTGGAAAGAGGTTATAACCACTTGGAATATATTAATAAAAAGAGATATTCTGCAATTTCTGTTTCTTTGTTCTGTTGATGCATCTTGATATGTTATGTATGAATTTTCTTTATTACGCTTATATGGTGTGTGAATGAATGCAATTACATTGAATAACTAAATGCATATACGAATATCTATTTTTGCGGGGATAACCATAATTGTTTGATAAGGTAAACAAGGAACTTAGATTAATTGGGGAATTTGTACAGCACACTGCCATAACAGCGCGAAAGTACCTGAGCAGCAGGCTCGTGCTACGTGAATAATGATCGTATCCTTTGACAGAGGTATTGAAGAATAGAACACAGGGTTTGTCTTGCAAGCCCTAGAGCGAAGCGACCTGCACGAAGACAGGGATAGAAGAAATCAAACGACATCATAACCATCTCAGGGTGCGGAAACTTGGTTCCAGCATCCCCCATACTGCTTTGGGTGAGACTTCGGTCCGCGCTCCGCGGGCTAATGCCGAAAGGGCCAGTAGTGTGGGGATTCATTTGGCTAATTAACGCTGAACCTAGGTCAGGCCCCCTCAAGCCAACAAATGGTTCTGTTGCCGAGACCAGAATCTACATAAGAGATGTGTGATGTTGTATCACAAGAATCCAACTAAGAAGGAGATTGGAGATTGGTTGATAGAAAAATCCATGAATTCGAGGCACAAGAGAATAGAAACCCACGACTGACAAAAGAACAATGGTTGGATAGATACCTATATATAGAGATCAACGAAATCTTTTTCTGCTCCTTCCCTATCGATTTATACAATGGATCGCGAAGCTAGCAGATAACTAAGGAAGGTGGAAACTTGATAGCTCTATTGTGTGGACCTCAGAGTTAGTGAGAAGGATGGAAGCATTAGAGGATAAGATCATCCTCGCTGTCGATCATTGGCTCTATCGCACCATAGGAGGATTTGTGACTGAATTCACGGTCGACACCTCAATCAGCTATAGCGAGGTGGAGTGACGCTTTTTCAAAGGACCGTGAGGTAAGTACGTAAAATCATTGAATACTTGGATTAAAATGCTATTGTGCGAAAAATGGGTTATACAACTACCTTGATGTTTGGAACTACACGAAGTGGAAAAACTTACAGGAACGAAGGACAAAAGGGTCCGGAGAATAGTCCATTGATTTCACCTCCACGAGGTGATGAGGAAGGGACAACAAAGGTTTCTAAGTGAAGTGCTATTGAGTTAATAAGACAAGGATTTCCACAAATACCACCTCCATCCACACCACCATCACCCCCATCTTTGCTTGTACCGCCTCCACCTCCACCGCGGTTCAATATGGCAACTACAGTGAAGTTTCCTTTGTTCAAAGGCTTGAGAAATGAGGACTCGGATCAATTTTGGTTCATTGTGAGAGCTATATGGGAAGCTCAAGGTGTTACAGATGATCATATAAAGGAGGTGGCACTAGTTAGTGCTCTGCAAGATCACGCACTAACCTGGTATATTAAGTACTCTAACGATAACCTGAATGCTGGAGTAGCAGACATCCAGACAACATTAAATAGGAAATTTAGTAGGCCTAAATCTGAGGCGCAATCGATTGTGGGATTCAAAGAGATCGTGATGCAACCAAGAGAGACACCTTGGGAACTAGATCAGAGGCTGAAATGTCCAATCCGGAAAGCCAACATGAATTTGACAGATGGACAACATCACGAGTGGTTTGCGGCCTCGCTACTACCACACTTAAGGAGTGCATTGTCATAGTAGAAGATAACAACTCAGGCAGAGGCCTTGGAGATTGCCATGAAACTCATGAGACTCTGATGCATGATCCTAATCTAGGAATTCAGCAGATCCATGCGTAGCTGAAGAATCTATGCCTTGAGATGCAAAGCCTGAAGCAGTATAGGACGGTTCAACCAAAGGTACGCGAGGAAGTATGGTGCCTAAAATGCAAGAGCCAGGGTCATGACAAAGACCATTGCCCGATCTTTAAAAATTACATTGCATGAGGAGGATCGATGCCTTTAAGGCTAGAAGATCAAGTAGGACCTAGCATGGGGTCTGCATTATGGTGCGCTATCTATCAGGTAGCCGGAAAACATGCCACGAATAATTGTCACTTGCTATAGAAGTATGTACAAGCACCACAACAACTGTTCTACAAATTTTGTAGGTTGGTAGGACATGATGAGTGTATTTGCATGAGCTATGAACTGATGATGGATGGACCTCCCACCTATAGGGTTCAGGCTGAAATGCGGCTCCTTGACCAGAACACGGGAATAGTGCAGACAAGATTTCAGGGGCGTGGAAGAGGCTGAGGCAGAGGAGGAGCTGGTAGAGGTTGAGGACAATTGATTTTATACAATTGTGGAGGACTAGGACACTATGCCAGCAATTTCACTAACCCAACATGTTCGTCATGCAAGTATTTCACGTTGCTTGATCATGAAACAGAAGACTGTCCTATGATGATAGCTAGGAAACATGAAAAAGGGGCGTGTTACACAAAAATATCGTCACCTTGATTATTTGCAGTCAGTATGGGTCTATCACTACCTATACCAGCCTCCTAAGCAAGTCTCAGACCTCAGATCTTCAAAATAAGCTTTGGAAATGAGAGAAAGACATCAAAAAGGAATGTAACTCTGGTTCCGCACTTTCTCTCACTTTTGCCTGCAGGCCCGTACCCTTTGTTCAGAGTACCTGCGTACTTATACGCTCTGTATGTAAAGGGGAGGGTGCGTACCCCTGTGAAAGTCAAAAGGGGCAATTTTTATCTTAAAAAACTCACTTTGGGTTAATTCTAGATGATTCTAGAAGGAATTTTGACATGGATTGTTCGCTTCAAAGTGGTTCATGCATCCCAAAAGAGAAGGAGCTAATCCCTTGTTAGGAGGAGCTATCCCTTTGAAGGAGGATTCTATCCCTTTGAAGGAGGACCTAGTAACTGCCCTCCATTGCACTATAAATTGAGGCATTGGATTAGTGGCTAGAGAGGTTAGAAGATGAACATTTTTGAGGGTAAATGCTGGTGAAATCAAGACTTCCTATTTGAGCTTAAGAGGAGAGATCACATACCTTTTTGGCTTCATTGGGGAGTGAGTCAAGCTTGTCAAAGTAGAGGAGACTTCTTGTTGGACCCTTGGAGGAGCTTGTACAGCGTCAAGGTAAAGGTTGTAAGGTTCTTGTCCTTTTGAATTAATACAATCAAGCTCATTTTTCTCAACAAGTATCTCATGTTATTCGTTTCATTGACTCCTTGACTTTCATGTTAAATATGTTTTATAATACTGGTTATTCAGGTGCTATTTAATCATTTTCCTTGTTTGTGTTTGTAGGTTTGTGACAAAGGAACTTACTTGGATCAAAGGAGCGAAGACATCCCCAAACTTGCATTGGACATGAGGTAGGCCTTAAACACATTTGTTTGCCATTATTTATAAAAGCACATTTAGAGAAAGATAGTGTCTGGTTGGTTTGCTTGTCATTAGGTCTTCTTTAGATTCTAAGAAGGTCTATCTTGTCCGCAAGATCGACTCATTCCGTGTGACAAATTAGCGACTCCGCTGGGGACTTGATTGTTTTCCTTGTTTTTCTTTGACTTGAGAAACTTGCCTTTTTGTTTCTGTTTTTGGCTTGTTGTGTGTGGACTTGGGCAGATTTAGTGGATCTAGGTTTGTTTTTTTTCTTTTCATTACTTAGGAGAAGTCTGCAGTCTGTGCTTGTATCACAGTGCGTACTTGTACACACCTTTACTTTGCGCACAGAGCGTACACACACCTGTGTAAACTCTGAACCTGCGTACCCTGCTAAAATTTTGAAAATTTTGAATTTTACTCTTTAAATTAGTTTTATGTTGATTTAGTAGTTGTTATGCTCTGCCCATACCTGCATGTGACTTGTTGAAAGCTTTCCTTGGTTTAATTTCATTGGCGTTAGGGTTTTAGGTGAAATTCCTAGGAGTTTTGCTTGTTGGGTTTGTTTTTTGATTTGGTTGTGTAGTGGATCTGAGCTTAGAAGCTGTAGGGACTTCAGATCACCTTAGTGTCTACCAGCTTTCTTAAGAGTCTGACCATTTATGAAATCTCCCCTTGTTGAGGAATCCGCTTTGAGTTTTCTCTTTACAAAACTTCGAAAAGCTTTTGATTGAAAGTTTGGTTTTTCATTTTTAAAAAGAAAACAAAATTGGTTGTTCTTGACTTATTTGTGATTCTGGACAAATTGGTCATTGGTTTGCTTATAGCCAAGTAAAACATCCTCGAAAAGACATTTTGTGAGCTTTTACTTCAAATAGGTTTTCATAGTTTGTAGATCTTAAGTTT